>DF358102.1:65645-112099 GCA_000787875.1 Solanum virginianum | reverse complement strand
AACATATCAGACCCACATGCAAGCCAATTATGGAAGGAAGAAGGCTTGAGTTTGTTTATGTGATGAATGCTCAAACAACATATGTAGACAAGACAAGGAAGAATGAGATAGCAGATTTATGGCATAGTAGATTGGGACATGTCAGCTATCACAAATTGAAAGTAATGATGAAGAAGTCAATGCTTAAAGGACTTCCCCAACTTGATGTACGAGAAGATACAGTATGTGTTGGTTGTCAATATGGTCAAGTACATCAACTTCCATTTGAAGAATCCAGATTCAAAGCTAAAAGTCCACTTGAACTAGTTCATTCATATGTCTTTGGCCCAGTCAAGCAAGCATCTGTGAGTGGTTATCGCTACATGATAACTTTTATTGATGATTTTTCAAGATCTGTTTGGGTAGATTTTATGAAAGAAAAGTCAGAAGCTCTTTAAAAATTCAAATCATTTAAGATGACAGTCGAGAATGAACTAGATTCAAAAGTAAGATGCTTACGGACGGACAACGGGGGAGAATACATGTCTGCAGAATTTCAAGAATTTTTGCGGCAAAGTAAAATTAAAAGGCAATTGACTTGTCCGGGAACTCCTCAACAGAATGGCATTGCTGAAAGAAAGAATCGTCACCTGACAGAACTTTGCAGAAGTATGCTACATGCAAAGAATGTTCCACCTTGATTTTGGGCTGAATGTATGAAAACAACGGCTCATATAATTAATCGATTGTCTCAAGCAAATCTGGGATTTGCTTCTCTATTTGAGAAATTATGGAGGTTCAAACCAGGTGTTGGTTACTTTCGCGTATTTGGGTGTGTATGTTATGTGTTCATACCTGATCATCTACGTGGAAAGTTTGATAACAAGGTGATTTGTTGCATCTTTGTGGGTTATTATTGTCAACGAAACGGATGGAGATGTTGTGATCCAACAACAGGGAAATGTTATGTTTCTCGAAATGTGGTGTTTGATGAAGCATCTTCTTGGTGGTTTCCTCAATCAGTTTTGTTGCCAGACTCGAAAGAGATTGAAGAGAAATTACAACAAAGAGTTGAAGATTCTACTAAAATAATGAAAGTTCAGTCAAATGAAGATGTTAAAAATGGTGATTCTGAAATTTCTTCAACTGTCAAAGATAATAGATTTGGGACACTAAAGAGTCGATAGAACCCTGGGATGTATAAAGCCATCTTTGATGTAGAGATGGGTTTACTAGAAGATGGAGACTAAAGCAGATGGTTCGATCAAGAGATATAAGGCTAGATTAGTAGCTCGAGGATTCTCACAACAATATGGACTAGATTATGATCTAACATTTAGTCCAGTAGCAAAGATTGCAACAATACGTGTTCTATTGGCTCTTGCAGCAATCAACTCATAGAGTTTGTCTCAGATGGATGTGAAGAATGCCTTTTTGAATGGAGAACTCGATCGAGAAGTCTATAAAGCAACCATCGGGTTTCAACGATAAAACTCATCCAGAAGCCGTTTGTAAGTTGAAAAAGGCTTTGTATGGGTTAAAGCAAGCATCCAGAGCTTGGTATGGAAAGATTGTTCAGTTTCTTGTCTTCAATGGATATTCAGTCTCAGCAGCAGATTCAAATTTGTTTATCAGAATTCAAGAAGGAGAGAAAGTAATGATTTTGGTATATGTGGATGATCTAATCATTACTGGAGATGATAAAGAAGAAATTAATCAAATTAAAATAAACCTCTCAGTTCGTTTCCAAATAAAGGAACTTGGACAATTGAGTCATTTCTTGGGACTGGAGATAGATCGCACGAAGGAAGGAATATTTCTGTGTAAATAGAAGTATGCTAAAGATTTGTTGCAAAAATATGGTATACTTGATTGCAAACCCATTTCTTTACCAGTTGAAATGAATTCAAAAATGAGTGCAGTAGAAGGGAAGGATTTAGAAGATCCAACAATCTATCGACAAATAGTTGGTAGCTTAATCTACTTAACTTTGATAAGGCCAGACATTGCTTATGCAGTTGGAATAGTAAGTAGATGTATGCAAGATCCAAAGCGCACTCATTTGGAAGCTGTTCGAAGAATACTTAGGTATGTTAAAGGAACAGTGATTTTGGCTTACTATATAAGCATAATATAGAAAGCAGTTTGAGAGGTTATTGTGATGCTGATTATGCTGGAGATGTTGATACTCGAAGGTCCACAACTTGGTATGCCTTCGATCTTGGATCTGGAGTTATAACGTGGTGCAGTAAAAGATAACAAACAGTGTCGCTTTCAACAAAAGAAACGGAATATCATGCAGCAACAATGGCAGCACAAGAAAGCACGTGGCTAGTCCGGTTGTTAAAGGATTTACAACAACCAGTAGACTATGCAGTTCCTTTATGTTGTGATAATCAATTTGCAATTAGCTTGGTGGAAAATCCCACATTTCATGCAAGAACAAAGCATGTAGAGGTTCAATATCACTTCATTCGGGAAAAAGTGTTGAAAGGAGAAATCCTGATGATAAAGGTGAAATCAGAAGATCAAGTAGCTGATATCTTCACCAAAGGACTCAGCAAGGAAAAGTTTGAAAGATTTTGAAAGCAGCTTGGAATGATATCAAGAGAAATAGCAAGGAGATGATTTATGTTGAGGGGGAGTGTTAAAATTCAACATAAATCATAAATAGATATTAAGGTTTTATTTTCTTAATTATTAAGATTATTTAAGGTGGTCAATGTAGAATTCAAATTGGATTTGGTAACCTAAAAAATTTTATGTTCTTAATTATTAAGATTATTTAATATCTAAGGTGGTCAATGGTAGAATTCAAATTGGATTTGGCAACCTAAAGAAGTTGAACGTAAGTTGGATTTGCTTATTCAATGGTAGAAGTCAATTTTGGATTTGATGATCTTACAGCAAGTTAGACTTGCTTACTTGGAGCTTAAGGAAAACAATTGAACTACAACTCATGCTTAGTTAGAATGTTTATCCATAATGAGTTGTAAAGTTGCAAGTGGCAACTTGTAATTCACCTCCTTAGGAACATTATAAATAGGAGAGACTAGGAGTCATTCTATGTATCCATCATCCTTCACCAAAGGAGAGCTTTAAGAGGGCTAAAGTGAGAGAGAAAGAGAGAGAAAAAAAGGTGAAGCTAGAAAGATGATTCTAACAATTTTGTGAGTTGTAATTTTCTCTTATGTTATTAATATAAAGTGTGTTTAAAGAGTATTTTCTACTTCCTAAATTCTTTTGAGATATCCAACACACATAGCTGTGGTGAGATAGTTCTTTTTTATAATGGTACTTATCCATATTGGTCCACTGGAAAATGGAGTGAAAATGCATTTGTTGGTGTACCAGAAATGACTGTTCCTTACATTTATAAGTTCAATTTTATAGCACCCTTTACCCCTATGGCAACATTTGGATACTCAGAGGTGACATTAGAGAATGGAATGCCACCTCCTTTAACTAGGTTCATGGTGGATTTCAATGGACAGATTAAGCAGTTCACTTGGATCCAACAAGCACAAAGTTGGAACATGTTCTGGTCACAGCCAGAGAATATGTGTAGTACTTATGGTCTTTGTGGGAATTTGGGGTTCTGTAATAGTAAGTCATTGAATCCATGTAAGTGTTTACCAGGGTTCATCCCTTTGGATAGTGATTCATGGGATGCAGGGGATTTTTCGGGTGGCTGTCTCCGCGAGAGTAATGAAGTTTGTGCTGAGAATGATGAGTTTGAGGATGTTGGAATGGTTGGATATGATGGAGCAAGGGAAGTTTCAGTTACTAAAACTAGAAATGAATGTGAGAAAGAATGCTTAGGTAATTGTTCTTGTATTGGTTTGTATCACAATGAGAGGACTAATTTGTGCAAGAGTTTATACGGGTCATTGCTCAATCTTAGGAATCTTACTTCTAGTGTCACTATGGAGGATAAGCTATATGTAAGAATTCAGCGAGGAGGGAATACTCAAAAGAAGCAGATTCAAGGCGGATTACTTGTGATCGAAATGATCTGTGGATTTGTAGTAATTCTGTCGGTAGGAATTGGGACTTTCTTGGTATTTAGGAGGAGAAAAATAAGGAAGAAGTAAAAAGATGAGGAAGATGTATTTCCTATAATGAATTCGAAGGTGTTTTCATACAAAGAGCTTAATGCTGCAACGAAGGGATTCTCGGAGAAGCTTGGTCATGGTGGTTTTGGAACTGTATTCCTCGGGGAACTATCGGATTCTTCACTCGTGGCTGTGAAGAGACTTGAAAGACCTGGTGGTGGTGAAAGGGAATTTCGAGCTGAGGTATGCACGATAGGAAACATTCAGCATGTTAATTTAGTGAGGTTGAGGGGATTTTGCACTGAAAATTCACACAGGCTTCTGGTTTATGAGTACATGTCAAAGGGTCCACTTAGCGCATATTTAAGGCGAGATGGTCAGAATCTAAGTTGGGATGTTAGATTCCAGATTGCTGTTGGGACAGCAAGAGGTATCGCTTATTTACACGAAGAGTGTCGCAATTGTATAATACACTGTGACATTAAACCAGAGAATATCCTGCTAGATAAAGATTTTTCAGCAAAAGTTTCTGATTTTGGACTTGCAAAGTTTCTTGGTAGGGACTTTAGTAGAGTGTTGGCAACTATGAGGGGTACCTGGGGCTATGTTGCACCCGAGTGTATCTCTGGATTAGCGATCACAACTAAAGCTGATGTTTATAGCTACGGCATGACATTATTGGAATTGATAGGTGGTCGACGTAATGTAGAGACACCACCTTCAGCGAAAAGTGAAGAGGGTGGAACAGAGGACAAGTGGTTTTTCCCACCATGGGCAGCACGCCAAATAGTTGAAGGAAACATTGCTGCAGTCATGGATGAAAGACTACGTGGAACATACAATGCCTCGGAGGCAGAACGTCTGGGACTGATAGCGATTTGATGCATTCAGGACGATGAATCATCGAGGCCTTCCATGAGAATGGTGGTGAAAATGCTGGAAGGAGTAGTCGAGGTGACAAGGCCTTCACCTCCAAAGCTGCTTCAGGCATTAGTATCAGGCGAATCATTTCATGGGGTAGGAGTTGATTCGAGTAATGGGACATCACAAGACGGAGGTTTGAGCTCAGGCTATAATCCCCAACATTCAATATATTCAAAAGACTCTCAAGCTTCAGTTTAGGTCTGCTTCTCAACTAGTATAGTTATTGAAGTTGATTTCTCCAAGCTTCACTGAATGTAGAGTTTCTTTTTGTTGTCTTCAAAAACCCCATACTGAGAATAAGTAGCAAAATGCTCGTAATGGGAATTTGTATATTTTATTCTAAAATATAGAAAATCTTGTTTACTTGACTTAAATTGTCACCCTTTTTGTAAAGTCCAAAGGACAAAATTGTCATTTCTATTATACAGGTATTCATTATAAAAACAAAACTTGTATTAATGTTTTTTTTCCATGTTAGGACCAACCAAACATTACTTATTATTAAATGGGAGAGTTAATTATATAAATTAGTGTAACGTTTGTACCTGCCCAATTATAACCACATTTTTTACTTTCCTAAGTTTGATTTACATAACTGATTTGACTACAACAAATAACAACTAACCACTTGTCAATACTTTCCTCTTTTGTAGCAAAAGAAAGACCATGTACTTTCACACACAAACAAAAGAGAAAAAAGGCCATGTACTTTCACACACAAACAAAAGAGAAAAAAGGCCATGTACTTTCACACACAAACAAAAGAGAAAAAAGGAGAAATGTTTTCCTAACTTGTCGACTTTAGTAACAAATTTAAAAAAAAAAACAAAAAAAGAGTGTAAAGATTGAAGGGGGTAAAGAAAATGGTCAAATGAGAGCAGAGGGAGAAAACTCTGCATTCTCACCAACAAGGAAGTTTGAGGCCTTAGAAATGGAGACGCCTAGCGTCTCGAGTGGGGAGACGCCCATATATGGTGGCTCCTTGTCTGTGGAGCCAACTGAGCTACACTCGGCTCCATCTACTATGCTGGCGGATTACCCGCCAGTGCGAGGCTTTCAAGATTTGAAGAACTTGGTTAGCTTGGAATCTGGGAAGTTATGGTCTATTGCAGGTCCCATAGCTTTTAATATTCTGTGTAATTATGGGATTAATTCTTTCACAAGTATATTTGTTGGACATATTGGTGATGTAGAGCTCTCTGCCGTTGCCATTTCTTTATCGGTTATAGCAAATTTCTCATTCGGATTCTTGGTTAGGTTCTCTTTGTTCTTCCTTATTCTCAAAACTTTTCTTCTTTTTTCAATTTTGGTCAGTTTGTGTCCTCCAGGATGATATTGTGTTATATGGGCACTTAGTATTCATATAGCCGACCCTAACTTGCTTGGAATAGGGGCGTAGTAGTTGTTCTTGTTCTTGTTCTTGTCGTTTGTAAAATGCTTTTTGGATATTGGTTATGTTAGCTTTCTAATTCCTGATCTTTTTTGATGGATTATCAGTTAGGCATGGGCAGTGCACTTGAGACGCTTTGTGGACAAGCATTTGGAGCAGGACAAATAGAATTGTTAGGAGTTTACTTGCAGAGGTCATGGCTAATCCTTCTTGGTTCTTGCTTCTGCATAATGCCACTCTACATCTTCTCCACGCCGATACTAAAGCTGCTAGGCCAAAGAGATGACATAGCAGAGTTAGCTGGAAATTTTTCGATACATATCATACCTCAAATGTTCTCCCTGGCCATCAACTTCCCGACCCAAAAGTTCTTGCAAGCACAAAGCAATGTCGCTATCCTGGCATGGGTCGGGTTCGTGGCTTTAATCATACATATCGGGGTGCTCTTTCTTTTTATCAAAGTCTTCCATTGGGGGGTCACTGGTGCTGCTGCAGCCTACGATGTTTCTGCTTGGGCCATTTCTCTGGCTCAAGTGATTTATATTGTTGGCTGGTGCAAAGATAGTTGGAAGGGGTTTTCTTTTTTGGCCTTCAAAGAACTTTGGCCCTTTGTAAAGCTTTCTGTTGCATCAGCAGTCATGATTTGCTTGGAGATTTGGTATTTTATGACCATCATTGTTCTAACTGGACATCTTGAGGATCCTGTCATCGCCGTTGGATCTCTTTCTATCTGGTACAATCTTTCACATATGCACTTACCCTTCTTTATAATGTCCTCACAATTGTTCTGCTTTTTCAAGCTTAGATTTTTTCCCCTCTTTGTTTCAGTATGAATCTTAATGGATGGGAAGGCATGTTGTTCATTGGAATTAATGCAGCAATAAGGTATGCAAATAGTATAGAAGACATCTACTAGTCAACATGATTGTCAGTACTCAAAAGCTAAAACTCTTCCGATTAGTGTAACTGCTTTTGATATTTCAGTGTTCGCGTTTCCAATGAGCTTGGATCAGGCCACCCTAGGGCTGCAAAGTACTCGGTCTTCGTCACAGTAGCTGAATCTCTCATAATTGGGATATTTTGCATGGTTCTAATCATATTAACAAAGGACCATTTTGCATTGCTTTTCACAAGCAGTGAGAAAATGCAGAAAGCTGTTTCTAAGTTAGCATATCTCCTTGCTGTGACAATGCTGCTTAATAGTGTTCAGCCAGTTATATCAGGTACCAAAATATGTGTTTCTTAAAGAATAAATTTGGTACAAAGTCAAAGAATAAATTAGATTGTTTGTAATATTGAAGGTGTTGCTGTTGGAGGAGGATGGCAAGCACTAGTGGCATACATTAATTTGGCTTGCTACTATGTCATTGGTCTCCCACTTGGATTCCTCTTAGGCTATAAAACAAGGTTGAGAGTTCAGGTAACCGCACAAATCTTTGTACTAGTATAAATGTAGCTCCCGTTTGGTCATAGATTTTAGGAGTAAATTTGACTAGGATTGGACATCTATGCGCTCCAGTTTTCAGTATGTACAAGTAGATACTTAAATATTATATAATGTTGAACAAATAGTCGCATGTGTCCAATATGGCATCGTACAAATCAGTTTGAGGGTATCTCACATTTACATACTGTTAGAAAGATTGTTTGTTCATGAAACGAGTAAAATGCATGTATAAAGTAACTTCAAATTTCAAAATTATTTTTCAACACAACTTCAAAAACTCTTTCTTTTTCGAATCAAGTTTTGATATTTGTATTAGGATAGATTGCCTACGTCACACTAACTACTACTACATTTTTTTTCTTCTCTCTTTTTTGTAGGGAATATGGATGGGCATGATTTTTGGAACTTTTCTGCAAACAGTCATTCTTTGTATAATCGTATACAAAACCAATTGGAACGAAGAGGTAATTATTTGCTTGATACAATAAGATAGTAATTTAATATTCTAGTAGTAATCTTTTTATTTTTTAAAAAGCAAGAAATTATTCACCTTTTTACCAACCATATCATTTAACAAAATCATTTTCCTTTCTAATTTCAGGTGGCACAAGCTTCAGAGAGAATGAAAAAATGGGGTGGGATATCTGATGAATTGGAGACTAAATAAAATACATATGAAATTTGTAAGATTATATTGTCCAATTGGCCGGAAAGTAGATTTACATGAGAAGTCGATGTGTTTGATCAATTTTTTGTATTACAGATACGTCAAATATAATTTTAACCTTTTTTATTTTTGTTCTTTAGACCTTCTAGATGAAAATGTTAATATAAAGCTAGATCTACTTTCACTTCTTTTCTTTTTGCGTGAAATATTTTGATTTATGGGAAATTCTTTCTATTTTGAAACAGTAATACGATACTTTCTTTGTTCATTTAAATATCGTTTTAGCTAAATAAATTGGATTGATTTTATAAAAGGTCACATTATTAAAGTCTCAACTTTATTGTATCACTTAAAAAATCACAACACTATTCCTCTTGGTAACCAAATATAGTTAAATATAAGTCATAGTAGCTGGAAATGTAAATTTTGTTGGATTAAAAACGCCCCTCAATTTGCACAACACACCAAATGGAAGGGGGCGTAATTGAGCCTGTTTTGTTAAGTTGAAAGGTGTTTTTAGGCTTGTCAATAATTTAGGGATGAAACGAATAATTTTAGACAAATTGAGGAGCGTTTTTAATATTTTTATCTTTATTTATTTTTAATCTATTTCAGTTTCTTTAAACAGCAGTTGAAATAAATAAATTGATACTCGCCAATAAGCTCTTGGCTGATTATCCTTTTTTTTAATCACTTCTTTTATATACTTCTTCTGTTCTTCAAGACAAATTAGTGACTAAGTACATGTTTGCCAACTCGTGTAGTTTTTTCTTATTTTATTGATGGCACCATAACCAAATGGAATAATAGAAGGATGAGTTAACAAAAGTACTTATTTCATAATTTATAATTATTTTATATTCTATTAGCATGTTCACTTTATAATTTGTTAGGTTAACTATCCAATAATTTCACTAATTATCATTTAAATATTTTCGTATTCTGCCATTAAATAGTTGGAAGGCATTGAATCGCCAAAGTTCCATAAGTACTTTTGAGGGAAAAAAAAACCTTTTCTAGCTCATGAAAAGCAATTATTCATAGAAAAAATTACATAATTAGACAAATATCTACTAATAAATTAATTAACATAGTTATAGTTATAAGTAATTATGATTCACAACTAATGTTTCATTCGGATAGCTATAAATGTTCGGGTCCTACTCTCTCAATTTGTATCCAACTATAGTTTCTCTTTTTCTTACCTTTTGTCCTTTTTATATAAATTGTCATTCTTTCTCATCTTATATTCAACATTTGTGAATACTTTTGTACTTGTTATATATGTGAATGCTTTTGTATACATTTGATTTATATATTTATGTATTTTTTAACCCAAATATGAAAGTTATAATTCGTATTTGTATATTATCAGCAGGCATACAGTTAGCTCTTATTTGCATAGTTTCAACACTTACATATAAGTACTTGTATTTTGTATATATTAATTTTGTAACTCTTATTTTGAATATTTTAATTTTGTATATATTTTTTCGTGATATCGTATTTGTATGTATAAATTTGATATTTTATTGTGTGACTCTATGAATTTGTTTTATCCACATTTATTGCTATGGAAGTAATTATATACAGTTTATATGTTTATTTACATAATTTTTAAAGCAACATGAATTTTTAGAATTCGTATTTGCATATTACCAGTAATTATACACTCTACATATTATTTGTATAATTTATCTATTTATATGTCTCAATCAATTGTACACATATACAAGTATTTGCATAGCAAATCCAATTGTTGAATAATTGATACAGCTATACTTGTTAATGATATTTATTTAAGGAGTTGAATGTATTATCAAACAATTATGACAAATAATGCTATATACAATTTAATAAGAATAAAAAAATAATTTAAATAAAAAATATATAATTAGTCTTCATATATTCAAGTATTAAAATACATACACGGCTTATATATTCAATCAGGAGACATTCACAAATTATGTATCAACTACACATGTTATCATAACTTCAATATTCAATTCATATAAATACAAAACAAAAGAGTTTTCCTATACATATACAAATTATATTATTAATCGATATATATTCAATAACTTCGGTAGTTAATTGATACAAATCAAAATCAATTTTTTTAATATAAATACAAATTGTGTAATTAATCGATAGATATTTAATAACCACAATAATAAATAAAATTCAAATAAACAATCTATACAATTACAAGTCACATATGGTAAGAAATTCTAATCAGATACAATACTTGTAATTTGGTGAAATTGTTTTCCATTTTAATAATCAAAATTATCATTTATTTTATTAATTAAATTAAAAGATCAATTTGTATAAAAATTTAAAATTCACATAACTAGGAAGAGAGATCAATAGATAAGGATCTCTAATTAAGTTCAAAAATCATAATTTAAGTGATTTTTTTTTACTTATTTGTGGTGAGAGATCCATTTTAGATAAAGATCTCTAATTAAATTCAAAAAATATAATTCAAGGGATTTGTTTTTTCCTTTAAATTTGTATAAATTGTTACTTTCAAATTCTATATACAAATAGAAATGACTCAATTGTTATAGTTACACTTATAAAATAGAATTAACTAAATTATAACTATTTTGACCTACTAAGTTTTATATCTAAGCTATTTATAAAAATTTCTTTTATTCATATGATATAAAATTGAAGTCTTGATTAGACGTGCAATTTAATTTATTTTTTTTACAAACATAAAAATCTCATAAATTGTGAAAATTAGTGAATAAGAAAAAGTTCATAACAAAGCATATAGCACCATTAAGCTATTGTAAAAAAATACAACATTGATTGTCCACATTTTAGTTCAATAAAAAATAAATTTAAATTGAACATGTTGTAGTATATTACTTTTATTGAAATAATAATATATTTAACTGGTGGAAGTAATGATTATATCCAATATAAATGATTTAAGGATTGGTAAAATCTAGTAATAATATCAACCATTTCTATAAATTTTGTTTAGATATGAATAAATGGTTGTTAAATATAAATGATGTTTTTATTTTTTTTTACAAAAAACATAAACTTGTGTGAGTCAACTTTTGAATTAAAAAAGCCTTTTCATGTTGGGTCTTGCTAAAAAAAAAAACTTGAAATCATTGGTAGGGGTAAAGGTTAGTACATGGATAAACTTTTCAAAAATTACTTTTAATTTCAAATATTGATGTTGGAAACTGCAAATATTAATAGTTTAAATTAATCTTTAAATCTACAGTTTTGATAAGTTAATTTACAGTGACTAAATATATAAAAAAAATCTGAGCTTAAGTCGTAACCTAAATGGGAATTTCAAAATCGATTATATGTGCACTTTCACCCGTTCTAAAGATCTTTCTAGGGGTGACAAAACTAAAACCAATTCGCTCAACTAGTTGAAGCTTGGGTGGGTTAATAACTCGCTCATTTATTAATTTAATCCATCTCAACCCAACTCATGTCAACTCATTTAAAATTGGGTCAATATGCAACTTGAATGCTCGAGAGTAATCTTGTCAAAATATTTTTAAAATTTGATATATTTTATATAACCAGAATAAAGAAAAATATAATTTAATTAAGCACTAAAACATTGAAAAACAACAAATAAAATAAACAAAACTTGGTAAAAGTTTGGTCGAATTGGGTTTTGACCCCGTTTTATATCCCATTACTCAGCCCATTTTGACCCAAACAAATTTGAGTCGAGTTGGATCTTAACCTACTTATTATTTTGATCAATTATAACTCGCTCAGATTTGATCAAATTCGCTCAATTTTCACCCCTAGACCCTTCAAAGAATACATCAAGCCCATTAAAGCCCATAAAAATATCATATTGTATCATATGGAACCAGTCCAACCCGTTTAACACCTCTATATAACACAAAATCCTAGTTAGCTTTTGTGTCCACTTAAAAAAAAAAAATCCTAATATACAAATCATTCCCCTACCCCTTCTCTCTATCTCCCTTTTTTTTCTTTGTTTAATCTTCTTTTTTCTTCCTTTTAGTGCATAAATATTAGATCTACAAGCAAACCCCAAATCTCATCTTAATAGGGTTGCAACAAAATTTTGTGGGGGAGAAAATAAAAGAGGCATCTTCAGCCCCTCAACTTCCATATATACAATTTATTACTGGTATGTCTCTGTGTACTCTTTCTATTCAAGAATTCAAAAAATACCCCACCCCCTGCAGACCCCCACCCCACCCCTCCGTTTTCCCTCAAATTTGGATACCCAAAAAAGTTTCGCGCCTAAAAATGGCAAAACCAATGGAAGCTCATGAACACCCACTTGCTTCCTTTTTGTTCAAAAAATGGTAGTAATACTTGTTTAGAACTTATTTCTTGCATGATTTTTCGTTTCTTGTGAAAAAAATGACATTTTTATAGGTTTTGGTTTTACAAAATGGCAGGATGGTCGAAGAGAGTTGAAGGGTCAGGTTTAGAAAGTTTCAGCTTCAGTTTCGAAGCCTGATAATGTCTTATTAAGACTAATAAGCTTTTGCTCGAAGAGTTTATCAATCGTATTTTTGAAAAGGTGGTGACTTTTTTGTTTTTGGTGACTTTGATTAAGGAAAGATCAAAGTCCTTATTTCTTTGAATTAGTTGTAACTTTTGTTTGTTTACCTTGTAGATAAAATGTCAGGAGAAAAAGAAGAAACAACAAATGCTGAATCTTTTGCTGCTTCCTCTTCTAACAAATGCGCTATCTGTCAATGCAAAAAATGTCAAGAAAGATTTGATTATCTTATTAAACGTCTTGATAAATTGAAAAATACTATTGAGGAATTTGCAGCTAATATGGATGTCATTCCATCAAAGAAGATTGCATAGCCTATGAAGAGGTTTTGGATGATGAAAAAATTAATTTCCAGATCATTGAAAATCAAAAGGAGACCAATATTAAGTCCTGTAGCTCCACTGTCTGTTCTATGTTTGCAGCCAAAAGTTACTTCTAATAATGACAAGAATGAGGTTAGGAAGACTGCTTTAGGTTTTAGTGATGTTCCGATGGACGTTGAGCTGGATTTGAAGGAAGTATTGATGAATGTTTCTGATGAAAAGGAGAAAGACGAGGAACATCGGAAGATGGAGTGTGATCCTGCAGCTGATGGAAAGTTGAGCAATGGTGTTGAGGTTCAGGGTTTTGTTGAAAAGGGTAGTTTGGTGAGCAATGTTTGTGATGTAAAGGGGATTGATGAAAATTTTAGTGTTGTTTATGCTGAAGAAGACTCAAAGTTTGTGAATAAAAACAAAGACGACCAGTGTGATACAAATGGTGCTTGGCTAATGAAGTTAAATGGGGACAAGGAAGATGGCATTACTAGGAAGAGGAAGCTATAGTGTTGGTTAGATGTGCTTCAGTGTATGACGATGAACATCTGCAAATTGGTGATGGCCATGTAGATCGTTCACGATTGGACATCTGCCCTTGAAGTCTAAGTGGAAGTCTTAGTGGGAATGAGGTGGTTTGGCATTACTAGGAAGAGGAAGCGAAAGTCTTCCTTGGACATGCTTAAGTGGATTACTGAACTTGCAAGGGATCCATGTGATCCTGGCATTGGACATCTGCCCGAGAAGTCTAAGTGGAAGTCTTATGGGAATGAGGTGGTTTGGAAGAAGATTCTTTTGTTAAGAGATGAAGTGCTTCTGGAAAGGAATGTGGATACAAGTACTCAATACTCCATATGGCAGGTACTTCATTTCTCCTGTATATTGAAATTCCAAGGTGTTTATAAGTAATCTTTTTCTCAAAAACTCTTATTGTGATTACCAAATTAAATATCTCATTTGTATAGCTTTGGTGGAATGTCAACTGCATTTTTACAAGTTGATGATATAACGTTGTAGCTGAGAGGGGGAATGCCTGTTTGAAATGCTCAAGTTTAGTATGTATTCAATTTTTCATGTTGAGAATGTGAAGAATTTGGGAATTTTTAGAAATTGCTTTTATGTGATTATATAAGAGTTTATTTGATCAACATTTTGCTCCATTCAGCTCTCCTTTTTGGGGGTATTGGGAAAAGGGAGAGGAGAGCTTTTTATGAGAGCTCAAGAAAGTGGATGTATGATGTGAAACATGATAATACATGATCTTTTGTTTTCTTCACTACTGACATTGACTCAGTTAGAATGATAAATGTTGGAGATAGTATCCATTTCGATAGGAGTTAACATGTCATTATGCATTAGCGTGTTTAGGAACTTGTCAACATGCCCAATATTGTAATATGAGTCTTTGCTACTATATGGATGGTAGGTCACTTTTCTTGTAGATTGAGAACCAATGAAATGCCTAGTCTAAAATCTATGCTTTTGTCCCCATTAAAATGGTTTTGCTACTGTTGGCTTCTTTAAGTGTAAGATGGGCAGACATTTCTTGGAAGATTCTACAACTTTAAAAGATTCGAGAAGTTCCAATAGAATGCTGAGTTGAAAAGTTTTCGTAATTGTGATGCTGCAAAGTGGCACTTATTAGTGAGGGAGTCGTGGTTACGTAAGTTCTCGTAATTGTGATGCTACAAAGTGACTTCTTTAAGTGTATGATTTGTCATGCTTTAGTGTATATCTTGAAAGATGGCAGTAAATTTGGACGGCTGAAGTTTGTTTTCCAAATTGTTTAGTGTCATATTCCTGAATGACCATGCCATGTTTGATGTTTTGAAGATTCGTGTTCTTGGTAAAAAGTAAGGCATGTTGGATCTTTGCAGGCTTTCTTTCTACCAGTTCAATTATTTACCTTGAATAGATGGTATCGTGATTATATTTTCCTTAAATGGCTGAGCCTTTTGTTTATTTATTCCCTTGATCTAGAGTACTTCATTTACATTTCTGTCCTGGAAATACTAATTATCTGTTTCTATTTTCCCTTTTTGTGTAGCACGTTTTACATTCATAATTAACGGACTTCCACAATATCCTATATGTAATATGGTCTATATATCTGGAGAGATACGTTTTTATGCAGTGTGCCTCTTATGCTAGATAAAATGTTAGCATTCCCAGGTTTATGCATTTTTTTATCAATCTTAAAATGTGATAGTTCACAGCATGAAGAATTGAAAGCTCGAGTGTGATCTCTTTTGAACCTTTTGACCATTTCTCTCTTACTTCACCTTTCAATTTCATCTAGTCAATCATGATAATGCATACATTTAGGCTCTGTTGAAGAATTGAAAGTTCGAGTGTGATCTCGTTTGAACCTTTTGATCATTTCTCTCTTACTCCAGCTTTCGAACTCATCTAGTCAATCTTTGATAATACAAACATTTAGGGCTCTATTGAGGATCATTAATTTACTAATGGTCAGGCTGGGTTTAATTCGAGTTTTCTTTGCATTGTAGCAAAAACAGAAAATGCATCCATCCATGTATGATGATAATAGTGGGTCTGAGCGGCTAAGGTGCAGCCAAAAGGTATATCTGCAAAAGATTCTTCAAAAAATTCAGGTTCTGATGTTAGTGGAACTCTGATAGATGGACTTACCGACTCTTCTGCAGAGTCAGGAGTTTGGTGGAACCGTCGACGTAAGAAAATAGCATCAATTGGGTCGGAGTTTCAAGCGGATATTCCAGAGTGGAAAAAGGACATCTATGAATCTGACGCTAAATTGTTGGGCACCCGAATCTGGCCACTGGATAAAAATGAACAGAGAAGAATATTAATTGAAAGAGATCCTACTGGGAAAGGAAGGGTAGATACATGTGGTTGTGAATATCCTGGTTCGTTTGACTGCATCAGGTTTCACCTTTCTGAGAAGAGAAGGAAGCTTAAACTTGAGCTAGCATCCGCCTTTTATCACTGGAAATTCGATTGCATGGGTGAAAAGGTTGCACTCTCTTGGACAACAAAAGACGAAAAGAACTTCCATGATATAGCGAAGTCAAGGCCTTTGTCTCGGGATGAGAGTTTCAGTTACTGGCCTGAACTTCTTAAGTTCTTTCCTCACAAAAGCAGAGAATCTTTGGTAAGCTAGTATTTTAATGTCTTCCTTCTACGACGCATAGGTCAGCAGAGTAGGATGAATGCAAGTGATGATGATGAATCAGGATATGGACCTAGGTCTATTTGTTTTGGGCGGGATCCTAAGTTCTCCATCTTGCGTTCCCCGAAGAAAGCACGTCTTGATCCCAGATAGTAACAACAGGCTGATTACCATCAGTAGCTTTTGTTCACAACTGTAAATTCCTGGAGTCTCTTGTTGACCTTTACATCAGCAATGTTTTTGGGTTTAAGGGAGAGGTTTACCGCTATCAATTTTTGTTCTGCATTTCTCAATGTATCAGTTTACACTCCCTTTAGAATTAGTAGTGCTCGAATCGAAGAAACAACACTTTCAACAACACAATTTTTCACCCAGCAGCAAAGTCTCTGAGTTTATATATATATACTAGTGGCGAAAGTTCGTGCTACCACGGGCTCAATATAAATTATCTTTTAGTCTCAATTTATGTGATACCAATAAATTTTTTCTATATATTTTAGAAGATATTGTAAGCTTATAATTGAAGCAGCTAAAGAAATATTATGAAGTCGTTGAAGCAGACATGTCAATACGCAACTGCTTTGAAAAAATTCAATCAGAAAGTCCAAAATTATTTTTTATTGGGCCCACCGAGAGCTGCAAGAGCAAGTAGCCAATATAAATTATTTTTTAGTCTCGATTTATGTGACATCGAGACTGTGATGGTTTGGATACGTGCAGAGAAGGAGTACTGATACTCCTATTAGGAGGTGCAAGAGGTTGGATTTGAGAGTTACATAGAGGAGTAGAGGTTGACCGAAGAAGTATTTGGGGGAGGTGATCAAACAAGATATCACGGAACTTGATTTCATCGAAAACATGACCTTAGATAAAAAGGAGTAGAGGTTGCAAATTAGAGAATCAGGCTAATAGGTTAGTAGGGTTAGGCAGATGTCTGAGCTTGGGGAATTATGGTAGTAGGATTAGTCGTATTTTTATTTTGGTATTGCTATTATCCATCATACATATGTTGATTGTATCGTATTTACATACTATCATGGACTTTTCGTTATTAGTCGTTCTTTCTGCTTCCTTTTTATTTTCTTTTTCCTTTTCTTCATATTTAGTTTATTTCTGCTTATGGGTTTTTGAGTTGCGGGTTCCTAGGAAACAACCTCTTTACCTTATGAGGTAGTAGTAAGATCTGCGTACATTTTATCCTCCCCACACCCCACTTGTGGGATTCCACTGGGTATGTTATTGTTGATTTATGTGACATCGATAGATTTTTTTAATATATATTTCAAAAATTATTATAAAATTATAACTGAAACAGCTAAAAAAATATTATGAAACAGACACGTCAATATGCAATTGCCTTGAAAAGATTAAATCAAAAAACCCGCAAAATATTTTTTATTGACGCCACATAATAAAGGAGAAGAAATAAACAATTGAAGCAGGTAAGACAATCGAAAGCTCCTCAATTAGTCACTTCTATACAAGTAGGAAAGTAATATATATGTATATATATACACATGCTGCTCGTAACGTTTGATGAGATTCTTTTCTTCTAGCTATCTTGCTTTTGCTTCTTTGTGAAATGTATGTCAAGACATAACTTCAAATTCCAAAGAACAATTTTTCAATACTACTCCAAAAACTCACTTTTTCAACTTTCAACTATTGAAAGCTATCTCTCTTAGAAATAAGTTGAGTGACAAGTGTCGCGGACTTAGAATTTTCACTAAGACTTCTGTGCAATACTATGATGTTTGTTTCATTTTTCATAACACTGAATTTGTACTTCAAATATTTTATTTTAATCCTACTCAATTTAAACTCTTTGGACTCTACAGTATGACTCCAAACCTCCAGCCTATTTGATTGAAGGCAATTGCATTGCCAAATTTGATTCTCATGTGACATGATTTTAAAAGATTTACTTTATTTTATAGTAATGGATTCTTGAGATCACTAATGAAAGATTGAAAAACTAGTAAGATAATACTGTGTTTAATCAAACTTTTTAAATCTATTTTTCTTAGATGTATCTTTTATTCATAGTTTTTGAAAAAAAAAAGTTCTTTAAAGCACAATAATTTGTATTTGACTAATCAATTTGAAAACCAATATTAATTAGAGCAAAAATTTATGGCCAGAGTTCCAAAAGTATTTTTAAGGGAAAAAACTCTCCTAGCTTATGAAAAACAATTATACCACTACTAAAAAATACTTATTTTTTGAAATAATTACTTAATAGAGTCAACTTTAGTTCTATAATTTGTTGAAAATTTTGTAGAATTCATTCAAGATCTTTCAAGTAAATCATTAGACATATATGTTTTATAAGAATGAAAAGGGAACTAACCTTGTTCGATTGCAATAACTTGATCCAAGAAGACAAGATCTTTCAAACTTTGAAGAAGTACTCTTTTAATATTTCTTTTCTAAGATGGAGGGAGAACAGAAAAAACATCATCTTTCTGATTTATAGACCATATTTATTTATATGTTTTGAGGTGTCTTTTCACGTTGAAAATAGACCTTTTCGATAAGTTTCATCAGACTTAAGAAAAGGTCCATGAGCTTTTTAAGTTTATTTAAAATAAACTCATATTAATAGTTACATTAATGAATTTTTTAGATTAATTATTACTTTTTTCGAATATTTTTTTAATTACAACCTATAGATAATTTACATCAAAATCACTTATTGATTTCGACCTTTATCTCTCTCCTACTTCAACACCTCATTTCTCTCCTCATCCAACCCTCCATCTTTCTCCTTCTCCGGCCAATTTCGTCGAAGATGACTTCTCAGGCGAACAAACAACTATAACAATCACCCCAACTTACAAACATAATATATTTTTAACAATATAAAATTAATATAAATTATACTGAAATATTTGAAATTCAAGCACAATGCTTTAACACATTGAGACATGCTATACTATTTATTGTATATTGAATTCAAAATGTATTATAATTATTTTTTTATTCTTTATTAACAATGCTAAAATATATTGTTTGTATTAAAAATATATTAGTTATATATTTTCTACGTGCATTAAAAATGTCTATAATATGTATAATGTATTGAACTCAAAATGTACTATAATTTCAGTTTATGTTTATTTCTTTTTTTAATGGTGTTAAAAAATATTAAACTTGAATTTCAAACATTCAAACACTATTTCAATTAGTTTAAATGTTAATACATTAAAATTGTGGTAAAAATATATTATAAATGTATTTATATAGAATGAATCTTCTAATTTAAAGAATAACAAAAAAAATTATTTACGCAATATTTAATTCAAAATTAAATTTTAAATTTTAAATTAAGATAAGTAATTATATGAAAGGGTTTGCACAAGTGGGTCTTGGGGTGTTGTTGCTGAAGAGTGTGGGTTTGATTTAACTTCTGGTTTGGCTTTGAAGTTGGTGTATGTTAAGTATTTAGATAGAAAAGATAGGGGTGGGGGGGGGAGGAGGGCACGGGAAGAGAAAGACATGGATAGAAAAAAAAAAAAAGAGAAGAAGGAGAAAAAGAGGGAGAGGAAGAAAGAGAAAGTTTTTTTTTTTTTTTTTTAATTTGGTGATTTTATCTTGGGATAAACTCATTTTAAAATTAATTTTATAATTAATTATTTTTTTCTTTCATGGCAAATGAGCCCCAATGTTATACATAGATCGAAATTTAAGAGGAAAAAAAAGGAATAAAGAAAATTGGGTGAGTTAGAGAATGGTTGGTACGGAGATTTTTAAGATCAAACTCTAATGATTCATTTGGTAATGTGAGATGAAATTATGATATGAAATCATGTGAAACAAAATTGAGATTTTGTATCGACATACAAATTGAATTTTTAAATTGTAGTTTTTGCTCATACACATAAAAATGTCACATGTTGTGAAAATTATCTTAATTTTTTTAACAATTTTATGAAATAAGAAAAAGTTCATAACAAAACTATAATACCCTATCAAAAAGCTACTCTAAGAAAATATAACATTTATTGATTGAACTTTAATTCAATAAAGAAAAGTAGAATTAAATATGAACTATGGTATACTACTTTTTGAGAGTGATGATTAAATTTAAAAGTTGGTACGATCTAGTAATAATATCAATTAATAAATTATATATGAAATAAATAGTTAGTACATATAAAATATTTTTTGTACAAAACATAAACTCATGAGTAAATTTTTATATTTGAAAAAAAACTATAAAATCATAATATGAAATTTTCAAATCAAGCTTTTTGAAGTATTTGAAATTTTATCACATAATTTAAAATCATGAGATAAAATTACATATCCAAATATTAATTTCATCCCATAATTTCAAATTGTGAGATGAAATTGAATGTCCAAATATTTACTGAGATAAATGTTTGAACGTTTGTTTGTGATATTTAATAACTAGTACCATGGATTCTAACACCTATTTTTTTTTTCCTTTCTTTTGTTAGCTTTTAAGAAACCACCAAAATCTTAAAAAGTGTGAATTTTTCCCATTTAGTTACCTATAGTTCAGACACAACAACAACAATAACATACCCAGTAAAATCCCACAAGTGGGGTCTGGGACCTATAGTTCAGACACGTATTTAAAAATTTTAGTCTTGACCCAACTCAGATTTTGAAAGCTTGCCTCCCCACTAAATATGCCAAACTGTCGACAAATTTTGTTTCTTCAGACATCAATTTTTTTGCACATAGTGACTAAACTTACAAAAATTTCTGAACCTGAGTCGTAACTTAAATGGGGATCCCAAAATCGACTACATGTGCACTTTCATCATTCTTAAGGCCTTCCATAAAAAACATCAAGTCCGTTAAAGCCCATAAAAATATCATATCAAATTAGTCCAATCCATCTTGACACCTCTATATATTTCTTAAAAAAACCCTAATATACAAATCATTCCCCTACCCTACTCCAACCCACCCCTTCTCTCTCCCCTTCTTTTTTCTTTGTTTAATCTTCTTTTTTTCTTTCTTTTTAGTGCACAAATATTAGATCTACAAGCAACCCCAAATCTCATCTCAATAGGGTTACAACAAAATTTTGTGGAGGAAAAAAAAAAAAACCACAGAGAAACCAAAGGACCAAGAAGAAAGAAACAAAAGGTCATCTTCAGCCCCTCAACTTCCATATATACAATTTACTGGTATGTCTCTGTATTTTTTTTTCTTCAACACCCTGTAGAATTTTGTTAAAAGGGTATTCTTCCTATTCAAGAATTCAAAAAATACCCACCCCTCAGACCCCCGCACCCCCACCCCTCCATTTTCCCTCTTGAGGTCCCAAAATTTGGATACCCAAAAAAGTTTCGCGCCAAAAATGGCGAAAACTAAGGGAAGCTCATGAACACCCACTTGCTTCCATTTTGTTCAAAAGTTGGCAGTAATACTTGTTTAAAGCTTATTTCTTGTGATTTTTTTTTTTTGCACAATTTTTTAGGTTTTGGTTTTACAAAATGGCAGGTTGGTCGAAGAGAGTTAATGGGTCTGGTTTAGAAAGTTTCAGGTCAGTTTCGAAGTTTGATAATGTTTTGCTGTCAGAGTTTATCGATCATTTCTTAAAAGGGGTTAATGGGTGTTTGGGTTTTAGGCCATTTCCTCCAATGCTTGGTGATGGGAAGACGGTGGATTTGTGCAAGCTGTACTTGGTTGTGAGGGAGAAAGGTGGGTATGAAAGGGTTTGCACAAGTGGGTCTTGGGGTGTTGTTGCTGAAGAGTGTGGGTTTGATTTAACTTCTGGTTTGGCTTTGAAGTTGGTGTATGTTAAGTATTTAGATGCGTTGAGCAGAGCTATGGTGAAAATTGAGCAACCTGATAATGAAAGGAGTGAGGTTAGGAAGAGTGCTTTGGGTTTTAGTGCGGTTCGGATGGACCTTGAGCTGGATTTGAAGGAGGTTATGATGAAAATTTCTGATGAAAAGAAGAAAGATGAAGGACATGGGAAGATGGAGTTTGATCTTGCAGGTGGTGGAAAGTTGAGCAATGGTATTGAGGTTCAGGGTTTTGTTGAAAAGCGTAGTTTGGATGACAATGGTTGTGATGTAAAGGAGAGTGATGGAAAATTTTGTGTTGTTTATGCTGAAGAAGATTCGAAGTTTGTAAATCCAAAGAAAGATGACCAGTGTGATACAAATGACGTTAGGCTAATGAAGTTAAGTGGGGACGAGGAAGATTGTATTATGAGGAAGAGGAAGTTTAGTGATGGAGAGATTAGTGTTGGTTATGATGAAGAACATCTGAAAATTGATGATGGAATTGGAGACATTCAGGGTGTCACAGATGACATTGGTCTAACAAAGTTAAGCGGGGATGATGAAGATGACATTACTCGGAAGAGAAAGCGAGAATCTTCCTTGGACATGCTTCAGTGGCTTACTGAACTTGCAAAGGATCCATGTGATCCTGCCATTGAGCATCTGCCCGAAAAATCTAAATGGAAGTCTTATGGGAATGAGGTGGTTTGGAAGAAGGTTCTTTTGTTAAGAGATGAAATGCTTTTGGAGAGGAATGTGGATACAAGTACTCATTACTCCATATGGCAGGTATTCATCTTTCCCATATATTGAAATTCAAAGTGTTTTACAGTAATTTATTGTGATTTGCCAGACAAAAGTATTTCATTTGTGTAGCTTTGGTGGAATGTCAACTGCATTTTTAAAAGTTGATGACAGATGACATAATGTTGTAGTTGAGAGGGGGAATGTCTGTTTGATCTTCATGCTTCAGATAACTTATCTTTATCCTTATCTGTCGCATTTTGCGCAATATGTCTTATAGATTATCCAAGGATGTTTTCAAATGATTCTATCAGGGGGTATGCAACAGTTCAAGTGCAAGGTTAGGTCTGACTAAGGATTCTAGATTTTGGGGGAAGTTGGAATATAGAAGGGGAGAGGGCAATGAAAAATCATTAAGTTCTAGAATCATCTTTAAATGGTATTGCAAGGACTGGTTTTGCTTGTTCAAAACAATTATAAGTTTACATGTGCCATGCATGATTTTATCAGGTCTAGTTTTATATCTTCAATAATGCCTTGGAGATAGAAGGTTCTATTACACAATTAGTCCTTTTGCTTGAGTTTCAGGATCAAATTTGCCTTTCAACAATGCATTTTAAATTTTCTATTTCACATGATTAAGTGACAAAATAGCTACTATTCAGTCTCTTCCGATTCATTTCATGTTCGATGAGAAGAGTTGAAAATCTGAATTGCTTAGTGTTTTTCGAGAAACACATGTAGTATTTTCAATTTGGTCATAGAATAGTGAAAAAATGATAAAGTTTTATTAAGAAGAGAAAAGTGGGCTTGTAAACTTTGTGTTTTTTATAATGTACCAATACTTCTCATTCAAAATGGACAACATTCTGGTACAACTCAAAAAGTAACGTATGACATATTTTAGTACAGGGCAGCAATATAGAAGTACAGATGAGTTATAATTTCCAAATGACATGTATTTATTCAAAGTATGTTCAACTATTAAAAGGACATTAGTATAGTTTTTAGGAGTAGAAAGTGTATATTTTCAAACTGAAATTTGAAACTATCAAGTTTAGTATGTTCTCAATTTGTCATGTTGAGATTTTGAGGAATTTGGAAATTTTTTGCTTTGATGTGATTATATCAGAGTTTATTTGTCCAACATTATGCTCCATTCAGCTTTCCTTTTTCCAGGGGGTATTGGGAAGAAGGAGAGAGGAGCTTTTAATGAGAAAGCTCAAGAAAGTGGATGTATGATGTGAAACATGATAATTCGTGATCTTTTGATTTTCTTTTCTACTGGCATTGACTCTGTTAGAATGATAAATGCTAGAATAGTATCCATTTTCATTAGGAGTTAACATTTCATTACTCATTAGTGTGTCTAGGAACGTGCCAATATGCTCAATATTGTAATATGAGCCCTTGCTACTAAATATATGTATAATAGGTCATTTTTCTTCTAGATTGAGAACCAATGAAATGCCCAGCCTAAAATCTATGCTCTTATCCCCATTAATATGGCTTTGCTACTGTTGGCTTCTTTAAGTGTAAGATGGGCAGACATTTCTTGGAAGATTCTACAACTTGTCCAGATTCAAGAAGTTCTAGCATGATGCTTGAGTTGAAAAGTTTTTGTAATTGTGATGCTGCAAAGCGGCACTTACTAGTGAGGAGTTATGCTTACGTAAGTTCTCATAGTTGGGATGCTGCAAAGTGACTTCTTTAAGTGTATGATTTGTCATATTTTAGTTTATTGCTTGAAAGATAGTGCAAATTTGGATGGCTGAAGTTTGTTTTCCAGATTGTTTAGTGTCATATTCTGGAATGTCCATGCCAGATTTGATGTTTCGATGATTCGTGTTCTTTGTAAAAGGTATGTTGGATCCTTGCAGGCCTTCTGTCTACTTGTTCAATTGTTTGCCTTGAGTAGATGGTATCGTGATTATATTCTCCTTAAATGGCTGAGCCTGTTATTTATTTATTCCCTTGATCTAGATTAATTCAAGCATACCCAGACCCCACTTGTGGGATTTCGCTGGGTATGTTGTTGTTGTTGTTGTTGATCTAGATTAATTCATTTACATTTCTGTCCCGAAATGCTAATTATCTGTTTTTATTTTCCTTTTGTGTGTAGCATGTTTTAAATTTGTAATTAATGCACTTCCACAATATCCAATATGCAATATGACCAATATATCTGGAGAGAGTTCTGTGCTTCCAATTGTAATACCTTTTGTGCAGTGTGCCTCTTATGCTAGATAAGCTGTTAATTCAGTAACTATGTAGCATTGCTTGGTCTATCCATTTTTATCAATCTTAAAATGTGATGGTTCACATTATGAAGAATTGAAAGTTCGAGTGTGATCTCGTTTGAACCTTTTGATCATTTCTCTCTTACTCCAGCTTTCGAACTCATCTAGTCAATCTTTGATAATACAAACATTTAGGGCTCTATTGAGGATCGTTAATTTACTAATGGTCAGGCTTGGTTTAATTCGAGTTTTCTTTGCATTGTAGCAAAAGCAGAAAATGCATCCATCTATGTATGATGATAATAGTGGGTCTGAGTGGCTGAGGTGCAGCCAAAGGGTCCTGTCTGCAAAAGATTCTCTGAAATATGATGATAATAGTGGGTCTGAGCGGCTAAGGTGCAGCCAAAAGGTATATCTGCAAAAGATTCTTCGAAAAATTCAGGTTCTGATGTTAGTGGAACTCTGATAGATGGACTTACCGACTCTTCTGCAGAGTCAGGAGTTTGGTGGAACTCTCGGTGTAAGAAAATAGCATCAATTGGGTCAGAGTTTCAAGCGGATATTCCAGAGTGGAAAAAGGACATCTATGAATCTGACGCTAAATGGTTGGGCACCCGAATCTGGCCACTGGATAAAAATGAACAGAGAAGAATATTAATTGAAAGAGATCCTATTGGGAAAGGAAGGGTAGATACATGTGGTTGTGAATATCCTGGTTATTCTGATTGCATCAGGTTTCACCTTTCTGAGAAGAGAAGGAAGCTTAAATTTGAGCTGGGATCTGCCTTTTATCACTGGAAATTTGACTGCATAGCTGAAAAGGTTGCACTCTCTTGGACAACAAAAGATGAACAGAAATTCCACGGTATAGCGAAGTCGAGCCGTTTGTCTGAGGATGAGAGTTTCAGTTACTGGCCTGAACTTTTTAAGTTCTTTCCTCACAAAAGCAGAGAATCTTTGGTGAGCTACTATTTTAATGTCTTCCTTCTACGGCGAATAGGTCAGCAGAGTAGGATGAATGCAAGTGATGTTGACAGTGATGATGATGAATCAGGATATGGACCTAGGTCTATTTGTTTTGGGCGGGATCCTAAGTTCTCCATCTTGTGTTCCCCGAAGAAAGCACGTCTTGATCCCAGATATTAACAACAGGCTGACTACCATCAATGGCTTTTGTTCAGACTATCAATTTTTGTTCTGCCTTTCTCAATGTATACAGTTTACACTCCCTTTAGAATTAGCAGTGCTTGAATCAAAGAAACAAGACTTTCAGGAACACAATTTTCATCCAGCAGCAAAGTCTCTGCGTTTATATATATACACATGCTGCTCTCAACTGAAGTTACTATTGTTCTTTGTTTAATGAGATTCTTTTCTTCTAAGCTATCTTGCTTTTGCTTCTTTGTGAACCTCTGAAATTGCTGAGCTTTTGAATGGTCCTTATTATTCAAGTTAACTGGTGAAGTGATGATTCAGATTAATAGGTTATAATTTCTTTGTGAACAGTTTTTGTGGCAAAGAATGTAATAACAATAAATAATGCTGATGATTGCTAGCTCAAATAAAGGTGGTTTTGTTGGATCATGCCAGCAAAGCTACTGTATTTTATATTGTCAAGTCTCTTATCTTCCGTCTGCTGGAACTTTTCTGGTCTATGCAAAAAGATGAACATACAATTACTTATCCAAATTGAACTTCATTTTTGAGTTGTGACCAACTCTAGGAGTAACCAAGGATTTGTTATCTTTATCTCACTGAGGGACCTTTCCCAGGAAACAACCTTTCTGCTCAGGTAGTGGTAAGGTCTGCGTACATTCTATCCTCCTCAGACCCCACATGTGGAATTTCACTGGGTATGTTGTTGTATCTCACCGATGGACCTTAGATAGAAAGGAGTAGAGTTTGCGTATTTAGATAGAAGACTAGTAGGGGTAGAAGGCTAGTAGGGTAGATTATTGTCTGACCTTGTGTTATTATAGGTTAGTAGGATTAGTGATGTCTTTATATCTGTGTTGTCATTATTCGTCTTATATTTGTGACTTTTATCATATTTACATACTATCATTTGCTTTTTATTATTAGTCATTTTCCTTCTCTTTTTTTCCATATCTAGTATTTTCTGCTTATGGGGCTTGATTTTTGAGACGATGGTTTTTTCAGAAACAACTTCTCTATCTCTATGACATAGTGATAGGGTTTGCGTACATTTTACCCTCTCTAGACTTCACTTGTGAGATTTCACCGGATATGTTGTTGTTGTCCAACAAATATTTTGTAAAGATTTCATCCACTTGCAAAGCCATGTGCCAAAAGGTGTAGATTTTGGTTGTAGCTATATACCTAATTGATAACAATCTCTAGCCCAAACTGCACAGTTGACATAGACATTACTTGAGTATATAGTTGTGTAGCTGAGACAAATTTCTCCAAATAAATATATACTCTTCGGGCACGTTTGATACACGGGATGAGATAGAGAAATATATTTAATGGTATTAGTTATTGTTTCCTGTTTCTTGATCCAAAAAATTTTACCAAGCATCCTCCAGTGCCATCGGCCCACCTGAAATTCTTGGCAGGTTCGTTACAGACCTACTCGTATAATTTTTCGAAAAAGTTGGCTCCGAGCCTCGGCAATTCCAGATTTCGCAGGATAACACCTAGGAAAATCTGACCTTCTATATAGGATAGTTGATACTATCATTTTTATACATTCTATGAGATTATTATTCCTCATCCTACTGATCAAACATGAGATTAAATAATCTCACATCGAGATTGCTATCTCATCCCGCACACTAAACGAGCCATCCTATTTCAATTCTGACGTGATTAACTTTTGGAAAGAGAATCATTCACTTTTGAAAAATAAACATAGGTCCACACTATCAAACTTGAATAATAGCACATTGAAAAGGTTAATAGTACAGTCTACAAACTAATCTAGAGGACTTTGTGGTAGTAGTTGGAATCCTCTTGGATTGACACTTACCCCTTCTTTAATTTTTACCTGTCATCCATCAAAACAAAACAAGACGTTACGAGTTCGACAAAATCCAATCAATTAAATTAAAACTTTACTTTTTGTTAATAATTCAGTTGAGTATATTTTTTCTTTTGGTCTCAATCAGTTGAAGTGGTCTGGAAACTGAGAAAAGAAAACTTTGGGACACTTTAAATATGTGACAAATGAAAGTTCTCCTACTCAATTAAACAAAAAAGAAACTATAGGTTATATAATGCTTAAAAATTTGTCCACTCAACGTAATGGCTGCCACATACATTTTCCTATTTATGAAAGGAATCCCTACGTGTCGACATTCCACAAAATAAAAATAATAAAAGTAGAGAGGGTTTACACTTACTTCCAAAACATAATGTCATTCATTGAATTAAATCAAATTATACCGTGGATCCTTCCTAAGAGGTATTCAAAACTAATTGATTTTAAAACGAATGACACTAGTTTTTTTTTTTTAGGGAAAATTAAGTTTACATATACCAATATATATATATTGACAGAGTATCACAGAAAATTAAACTTAGCCTTATATAATACTAATATGATATCAATATACCGATAAAGTATCACAAAGAATATATTTTTTATTAATTTAGAATTTAATAAATAAGTTTGTGACTTAAATAATTTTCTCTTAATTATTTTATTTATGAAAAAAAGAGCGCAAAATTATATGATATCGATAAAGTATTAATATACCGACAGAGTATCACAAGAATATATTTTCTATTAATTTAGAGTATAATAAATAATTTTGTGACTTTAATAATTTTCTCTCAGACGTTCTATCTCTTAAAAAAAAGCTCAAAACTATATGATATCAATAGAGTATCAATGATACCGATGGAACATCACTGATAATTAAACTCCAATCCTATACGATACCGATTCGGTATCAATATACCGGCGGAGTATCACAACGAATATATTTTCAACTAACTTATCGTTTAATAAAATTTTCAATTGTTTCTTATTTATTTCTTAAAAATAAACATAATCATTTATGATACCAACAGAGTGTCAATATACTGTCAGAGTATCATAGAGGATTGAGTTTATTGTATATGATATCGATATGGTATATATATACCCCGGGGTATCATAACAATTTATTTCATAGTATTCATGCTGACGTCGTGCTGGTATCAACATGACGTCATGGGCGGAATAAAAGGGGAAAGTGGGGTTAGATAAATAGTTTGAGTTGAGTTCATTAAAAATAAATAATTTCATATTAGATCTATTTCGTGTAACTTTTCCTTTTTTTTATTAGTCTGTGTAAGAAAATAATAAATAGTTTAATATTTTCTAAAAAAATAAGAAAGTTTATGTTGAAACTTTTCATTTTATGGTTAGTGATAAGTTTTTTTTTATAGCAATCTAAATGCTACTCCTATGATAGATTGTATTTCACAAATTTTATAATTATTTAAATTTTATGGTTTATTTAAGATCAGAATTATTACTATTTTTAGTTTTTATTTAAAAATTTGTTAAATTATGTTATATAAATTGAAATGAACGAATAGTACTTTTTGGCTTTTTGTTAGAGTTAGACAGCTTTCAATTATTTTCTTACCTCTCAATTAGCATTTAAAGCACTTATTTGTGTTAATTTCTTTTCATTTCAAAGATACCATTATGTATTTATTGACTAATTCCATAAAGCTATTAACCTTGTTTACTCTAATTTTTATTTAATCATATTCTTATAGTTCATCATGGATATTTTCAATCTGATTCTCATGACATAAAGAGTTAAGAAAACTTATTATACTTGTGCTAAATAAAAACAAAATTTATTTACTTTTGAATTATTATTTTATCATGATTTTTGTCACTCGTAGATCGTAACAACTAACTTTTATTTTAAAAAGTGAACTGTCATAGATAAAAAAAAATTCTAAAAAAAAAAAAAATTTAAACCCTTAAAATTAATATATATTTTAAAAACAATATTTATAATTATGAGAGATGTCTTGAAAATATCTATAAATTTAACTTCGTCCCGAACTATTGCTGGTCTTGGAAACACCCTTTTACTTGACTAACCGAACTTAAATACATTTTTTATCTTTTAAACATGAGTTAAATGCACCCCTAAATTTTCATCAAGTTTAGAACTGTTTTCAATACATCTCTCGATTTTTTTATTAGAATCTCCATGCTCCTATAAGCATTTGAGATTGCTTGCTATATCATGAGACGAATCAAAAATATATTTAAATTTAGTTAGTCAAATAAAAAAATATGTGAAAACTATTCATAATTTAAAAATAAAATTAATACTTTATATCAAATTAAATGATGTTTTCAATATTTTCTCTATATAATTATCACTCACCACATTATTGAACCCCATTTAAAACTTATGCTAAGAAGGATAATATTAACACTATAAATTTCCCACTCCTAGTTTGATGGTTGAGAAATTTTCTAAAACATCTCAATAATTAAAGTTGGTAAGAAAAATTAATTGAGGAGATCTATTTATCAAGATTTTGCCAGATAAAGTATTATGAAACTTCAATAATACGGGGAAAATGTGGATAGGATTGGAGATGGTAGGTGACAAAAGCAGATAGAAGAATCTTAAAAGATGCAGAAATCTTAATTATGATGGGTTAAATATATAGTACTTCCATCTCTCAAGACAAGTATCATTTTAATTAAAAATTTTGATTCAAAGTAAATAAGTAGAGTACTATTTTTATTGTCTCATTTTGTGTAACGCATTTTTTAAAATTTATTTTAAGATAAATATTATTATATAAATATTTAAAAATTATTTTAAGTTATAAATTTTTAAAAATTTTTTTTTTCTTAAACATCACAATAAAGATCTTTCAGAAACAAACTTTCTATCTCTATTAGATAGTGATAAGATATGCGTACATTTTACTCTTTCAGACCCCACTTATGAAATTTCATTGAGTATATTGTTATTATTATTTCTTATACATTATGATAAGTTCAATGATGCTGCATTAAATGAGACAGGGAAACTATATTTAAAAAAATTTAAAAAGAATTAATATTTTTTTTAATTATGCTCTTACGTTGAAGAATTTTTTCTTTTTTGATAATGCCCAATTTCCAATAAATATCTTCTTAATAAAGATATTTTAATAACTTTTTTTAATAAATATAAAGCAAATTTAAACTATAATTATTTTGAGACAAAGAAAGTAATAAAAGTGGAGTTTAGAATCTATTTGAACTACAAAAAGATAAAATTGATATAAATAAATTATTTTTTTAGAATATAATTAGGCTGAATATAATTTTTGTTTTTTGACTTCATAAAAATTTAAAGAAGAAAGTAAAAGAGGAAAGAAAAATTTTCATTTTATGAAGTGAGAAATATTTCCACTTTATAAAGTAGAAGAATTTTGTATAAAATTTTAAAAAAATTATCTTATATCGAAATCATATGTTATAGTTTTAATGTTTATTGTATGAATTTTTTTACAACAACAATTAAGTTTATTTTAGTTAAATTTAAAAATGTGATTAATTTATGTCAATTTTGTCTCTAGGGTCTGAAATAGAGTGTGGATTCAACAAAAGTAGTATAATATTTTATGGGACAAATTACATTATCATTATCATCTTTACTTCTTCCTCTCTCTCTAGTCTGAACTTTTTTAGTACTACTTCTCCAAAGAACTCATTTTTCTTCCTCTTTCTCTCTCTAGAATCATCCTAAGAAGAAAGCAATCATGTCTTCTCCAAGCAAACGCCGTGAAATGGACCTCATGAAACTGTGAATCTTTAATCATTTCTTGTTAAAAATTCTGTCTTTTTTTGATCTTGTTTAGTTTGGAGTTTCTATTTGTTTGATTCTTTTTTTTCCTTTCTTTTAAATTTTTGCTTGTCTGTATCAGAATGATGAGTGATTACAAGGTGGAGATGATTAATGATGGCATGCAAGAGTTTTATGTGCATTTCCACGGACCTGCTGAAAGTAATCTTCTCTACCCTTTTTCTCAATCTTGTTTTTTTGGCCTTTCTGTTAAGGTTTAAGCTTTTTCCTTAAGAGGGTCTTTGTTGCTTCTGATTATTTATTGAGTTCATTTGAGTTATCTTCAGATGGTGTTTTCTTTTGGTGGGGTTATGGTTTTTGATCAAGATTTTTTAAGGGGTATGATGAAAAGAGTTGAAATTAACTTGGGTAGTTAATGTATACCCCAGAAATTCAGGCATTTTTAATCTTGTGCTTCTATTTGCCCTCTAGGTATGAAATTGAATTAGTTAATTGCCATTAAAATTCATTTAGGCTTCTTGGGTAAGTCTGGAATTCCTTTGGGTATTAAAGTAGAACAGATAAAGGAGTCATCTTTTGGTTCTCTAGTTATTGTTTTTGCTTATATCTGCTGATTGGATCTTCACCAATGAATCTTCAAGTTACATCTTGCTTTAAGTGGAATTCATATTGATATTCTTTTTGAAAAACTTCTTTTTTGGGTGGGGTTATTTAACTTGTACTCAGTATTTATGGTGATTTTCGCAGGTCCTTATCATGGCGGCGTGTGGAAAATAAGAGTGGAACTTCCTGATGCTTACCCTTATAAATCTCCATCCATTGGTTTTATTAATAAAATCTACCACCCAAATGTTGATGAGATGTAAGAGCTGATACTCCCGTAACTGTAGGAGATGTCATCATTCTCATTTTCTTTAATGAAGGTCTAAATTTTCACGAATGATCATTTTTCAGGTCTGGCTCAGTTTGTTTAGATGTTATCAATCAGACTTGGAGTCCCATGTTTGGTAATCAGAAATTACAGCACCTAGAAATCATAATTATATACTTGAAGATTTTGTTACTAACTTCTCTAGTTGTATCATTATGAGTAACTTATCCAAGTATTAAACAACCTTGCAGATCTGGTAAATGTGTTTGAAGTGTTTCTTCCACAACTTCTGCTGTATCCAAATCCATCAGACCCTTTGAATGGAGAGGCTGCTGCCCTTATGATGCGAGACCGGGCTGCCTATGAACTAAGAGTTAAAGGTATGGACTTACTCTAATGCCTTTATATTGCTCACTTAAATCAATTGCAGGTTCAAGGTATTTATAATTAGCGTTCTGTAATAGATGGTGTGTTCTATAATTAAATATGTTAGCCTTTTCATGTTTTGAGCAAGTTCTGATGAGGTGCTCTCAATAGTTAGAAACTTATATGTTTTAAACTATGAAAAGTCGCTTGATGTTCGAATTGAAGTTTAGGTTAGTTGGCATTACCTTAAAATTGATCAGTGATGCTAGTTTGTACTGGGAGGATGATAATTCCAGGATCCAGGAGCCAGTTACCGGAGAAATACAAGTAGATGGCTCATCAAAAAGGGCAGGTCTTTTAGTCAGATGTATTTCTCAGATCCTTCAAAATCCTTGTTGCACCCGTGTTGATCCGACACAATTTGGATGTGGGCATGGGATCAGCACTGGATTTGGTCAACTTAATTCGCATGGTCTGATTACACCTATGGCTAAGAAGTATAGGTGGATTGTATTTGGTTTATGCCATATACATATTCACATAAAGTACTATAGCACTTTGCTATTATACGAGATAACTTATGTACAAAAGTACTGTTCTACCAAATGCCCTGAGTGCATATCGTATCCTCCAAAACTAGTGCATTTTTGGAGTACCTGGCACAGGTGCGGTACATTTTTTGAGTGTCTGAGCAACCTCCTATCTTCTCACATCAAAATGTGTTCTGTGTGTTGTTTGAGAGAAGCAAGCAAAGCATTATGACGGAATGTTATATTAAGTTGCGAACACTTAAAAAAGAAACCAATCTCCCACTGTTTCATTGAACAGAAAAGAAGAAAAGAAAACCCCCTCTCTCAGCACTAATAAAAGAAGAAGAAACCCATCCCTCGCTCAATTTCAAGTATTCGTTGCTAGGTGCTACCGACTGGAGTCTCTCTAGCCACAATCTCATTTCACTCACTTCTAATCTATCATCTGTGGTGTCAACTAGTGGAAGCATCTCATATGCCTTCTAGTAATGCACCAACTATCGGCTTAAGAACTCGCTTCACCTTCTTCCCAGACAGAAAGCAATCTTGGTGTGCCAAAGCAAAGTGTAGCTGTCGCTACGATGATCTTTCTTTAAAACCCACATTGTTCTCAATTCCTAATGCCCTTATTAGCACCACTTTTTAAATTGAAATACAAAAAAATAACGTAGGTAGCATCTTTTCCTGCATTTTATGTGTACCTTCAAGTCACTGAGTGGTTATGGGAAATTGTACCGATAGGAAGAAGGGACAAACCAAACTGAATATTATTGCCGTGAAATTCAAGTTGAAATACTAAAAGAAGAACTGAAATTCTTTTCTTAATGCTATGAGGAATTGTACTGGTATCAAGATAGCTTGAACTGAGACCTGCATTTGCAGGCTCCTTTATCAAGTTGATACAAGAACGACCCATTTATGCTACTCTGAATTGGGTGACACTGTCAACTCCAATTGTGGACAATATTTGCTATTGACAATTGATTGTTCCTATTCGCTACTTGTGTCTCTTGTGGTATGAAATTGCCTAAATAATAAACAAGTCCTTCAAATTTGGATAAATTTTGGAAGAATAAAATATTGTTTTGTATGTACTGCAAATGAACTTCTTCGTCAGGGCATGAAGCCATTAAAGGTTATATGATTACTCTATTGCACAAGTGTCTAGATGCTCTTCTTATTTTATGTTCTGGGTTTTGAAAATGGAGAAGACAGGATATGGTTGTGCTACTTCCTAAAATGAAGCAATTGTTTTGTGTTATTATTCAAGATGTTTGTTTTCCACCCTTTTACTTATCTCTAACTGGTTTAGGAGTTTACGGGTGATGGATGCATCTTGGTGTATCTGCACGTGTTGGCAAGGGTATTTATGGATCATGAAGAGATACTCAGTACATTACATTAAATTGGTCACTTTTCTGCATTTTCCCTAGAGCTCAGCATATGTTATTAATATGTTAACATGCTTTGTATCCAGAATATTGTCAGAAATATGCTAAGCCTGAAGATGTTGGAGCTGGTGCCCCTGAGGAGAAGTCAAGTGATGAGGAGTTAAGTGAAGCAGAATATGATTCAGCTGATGATGCAGTTGCAGGCCCTGTTGATCCATGACCAACCCCGTGTTCATCGACTTTCTGTATCTGTAAATGATGTTCTTAGTCCTGTTTAATATCAAGTTGAACTACAAAGTTCAAGACTATTCATTGGGGAAAGATGCATAACAAAGTTCCCCTTGTTTATTAGTTTAGCCTCAATGTAAATAATTTCACCTTTAATTTCTATGTTCATGATATTGCCGTTATTTGTGTTGTTCCTTCCCTTATGTGTTTTTTCTCCCTGGGGGTGGTGGTGGGAGCTGGCAGTTGGCCAGTGGTGGAGGCAGATTTTCACAAAGGGGATTATAGTTTACTATAAATAAAAAAGTCATGTCTTTTAATTCTTATACTCTTAACCAGTCATTCATTACAAGACATAGTATCCAACAACATAACATATACTGCTAAATAATGCTCTCCTAGTATCAACTGCACCAGCTCGAGACAAGATATTCAGATAAAACCATACTAGGAAACCTCTGAAACTCTCCAGCGGAGTGATCATAAGAATAAACTGGGGTGATATTAGAATCATCATTACCAGGCTCCCCTTTGGCACTCCACTATTTCTGAAAAATAGAATGAGAGGAAGGTGGAGGAGAAAATAACCAGAGAAAAGCAGTTGCCAATGGTAGATATTAAGAAGCCTATCTTCAAAAGTAAGTTTATCATACAAGTGAGGCTGGGGATGGAATGGGGAAGTACACAGATCAGGAGGTATGAAAATCCAAAGGGCCGGTTATTCACAGCACCTCACTCAATACAGCTATTACTTGCATTACAGTATACACCTTTAACAAAATGATAATCATAAATGACTTTGCCGTCTTCTTGCAGAATCAGATCTCAATCTCTTCACAGGGTTTGCCCAGCCAACAGAACTGCTGCTACCACTGCCATTCAACTGTTGGGGTGTCTGCTGGTTTAACCTTCCCCCTTCCTTTGCAGTTGGGAGCGAGCCTGGACTTCTGATACTGCGGCTGACACCAGCTGGTGAGGCAGGACCAGTAGAACTACTCCCGGGTTTCAGACCCAACTTCTCTCTATCTTTTCTTTTCTTCTTGCAAATAACAAGTTCCCCAGGATGAGTGAATGGGCGTGAATCATCCTGTTGGCTAAGCTCCCGGCTGCTGCTACCACCAAATCTTGTTTCTCTTAGAGCCAAATGACTCTTAGCCTTGGTATCTTCACTCGCATGGAGTGTTCCACGTGTCTGCGGCTTCAGCAGAGGGCTAGAGTCGGGTTCCATTTCATTTATCTGTTTGTGTCTCTTGTTTTGACCTACAGGTATCAGCCGTGAAGACGCACCAGCTGTAGTAGAAGCTGCTGGTCCAGCAAAAGAGATGGAATTCCTTGCTTCTCGGAAATCAGTCTCTGGAAATTCTATCTTCAAGATGTCAAAGAAAAGATCATGTACTTTCCTTGCTTCAGATCTCACCTGTGATCATAATAGCAGAAAAATTAGAGAAATTACAGTGAAAGAACATGGGGGAAGCTGGGAATGAGCATGACATGATAGATGAAAAACCATTCAATGCTGATCTTTTCACTGGTCAACTCCATTTCATTATACATAATTCTTATTCAATGACTTAGTGAACATCAGGAAATGGGCGTACAAGTAAATTTCTTAGACTGGCAACTGTATGTCTTTTCTGCCAAGGTAGTGTCAGGGAGATGGAGATGGATATAAACACATAACCAGCGATGAGGATGTAACAATAAGCAGAACCATTCCAGATCTTATGTATCAGTGCATACCTCATGTGAGAAACCAAAGTATTGTACTGCACGTTTTAACATCAGCTGCACATCAGAGACAAATTCAAGCACTCCGCTGTACTCAGACTCATCAACACGAAGATCAATTGTCTGTAAACTATACGGACTATCCTCTGACCCACTCATGCAACCAGAACTATCAATTCTTTTCCAAAGACCATGTAGTAGTGGAATTATTTGATGACCTCCCTTCTCTATTTTCTTTTGGAGCTTGGTAATGACGGTCTTGCACTGCAAATAGCCAATAGAAGGAAAAAGACATGCTCAAGATCAGGAAAAATATCTGCAACACTAGAGAGGGAAAGATTGACACACACAGCCATGAGTATTGTATCTTCTATCGTTCTTTATGCAGATAGAAAACGAAAACCAACTTGCTTGGGGTTGAGGCATAGTTGTATTAACACCACTCTAAACCAGTCCATGATTGTGTTCAAGTATGTTAAAGGCAGCCATCCAACCATAATTACTGAGGGGGGGAAATAGTCTTATAGCCTAATCAAACATATATTTCGATTGTGTTCAAGTATGTTAAAGGCAGCCATCCAACCATAATTACTGAGGGGGGGAAATAGTCTTATAGCCTAATCAAACATATATTTCGATTGTGTTCAAGTATGTTAAAGGCAGCCATCCAACCATAATTACTGAGGGGGGGAAATAGTCTTATAGCCTAATCAAACATATATTTCGATTGTGTTCAAGTATGTTAAAGGCAGCCATCCAACCATAATTACTGAGGGGGGGAAATAGTCTTATAGCCTAATCAAGCATATATTTGCCAAAGCTGTAGCCTAGTGAAATATTCAGATAACGGTAAACTGATTATAGATTGCAGGTATAATACAAGACAATCATTTAGATTTTAGATTAATCATCGATTAGATCTCACTTGTGGTAGTGGTAAGGTCTGCGTACATTCTACCCTCCCCAAACCTCACTTGTAGGATTTCACTGGGTATGTTGTTGTTGTAATCGATTAGATCTCAATCCTAATCTAATCGCACCAGCTATATGAATCTTCTGTATCCATTCAGCTCTAATACAAGATGCTCATTTGAATAAAGAAAATTTAAGTTCAGGTACTTATATAAAGAACATACTCAACCGGTTCCTTATTCCAAAACTCCAGTATAGATGCAGTATCCAGAAATGAATTAAATAAAAAGTACTTTAAACTTAAGTAGCAGCAAAATTACTTCTTTCTAAGTGTATCAACATTTTACCTTTCTTTGAATGACCTCAGACATCTTAGTCCCTCCACTGTAACTCCCACCGACATTCATGATCTTATTATCCCAACTTTCCCTTGTGGGTTCAAAAGGATCATCAGGGGACAAACGACTGACTTTTCCAGGTTTTCCTGAACCATGGATCTTCACTGAGTTAGAAGATACTTTCCTTGAAGGTATGCTTCGCTTACTCTTAAAGGATGTATCATTTTGACTATTCTTTGGACCACTAGGCTCTACATGCACTTTGTGTCCACGATCATTTCTCATTTGGAGATCATATCTACGATCCCCTTGAAATGCCATCTGAGAAGAATCTCCACGCTGCACAACTGGCTTCTCAATGAGCGTCTCTTCTGGCCTTTCTGCAGCATGCCTTGGTCGAACCCTCAAACTACGTTTCCTTTTTATTTTGGGCTGCAACACCTGTTCTTCTTCACCTTCATCACGATCTTGGATCCAACTACCAGATTGTTGGAGATCTACATGTGAGTCTCCAGATACTGCAATTTCTCCTTCCTCTAATTCATCTGCCTGAAATTTTAAAGATGGAAATATGGAAGTTATTAAGTGTAATCAGTACTTGAAGCACACACCATTAAAGAAGAAAAAAGGGGAATGAATTTTCCCACCATCCTTTTGGCCCGTGAACTGGGCCTGGCATCTAATGCAGAAAGGGATCCAAACTTCTGCTGAGACAACACAGACGATGATACTATTTGTGTCGGCCTTTGGTTGTCTGAAGATGATCCTGATGAACCCATTTGTTCAGGCACGCGAGTCTTTATAGCACCTTGTGGACCTTGGTGGTATTCATATCTATCAGCAGAACTGGGACCATCTTCTTCTGACTGATCTTTGTTAACTGGTGTAACACCAACTGCACCACTAAATTCATCATCTTCGAATTCCCCAATTTCACCATCTTCATGGGCTGAATATCCATTCCTCTCCGCAGAACTTGCTTCAGAGAAATCACCGATGTCGTCATCAATTTCTGTGTAAATAGGAACCTTCTTACCTTTGGGCCGCCCCCTTTTCCTCTCAGATTCAGGAGCTAATCCACTAGAGTCCACACCAACACCACTACTGAATAAGACGTTCTTTGAGGGCTTTTTTGCTAAATTGGCAATGGCCATATTAACATCCTTACTGGTAGCACGAAGCCACTTCGGAACCTGGTCATATCTAGTCATCTCCTCTTCCCAATCAAGCTCTTCATCCATTTGATCAAATTGTTGTACCTCCTCTTCACTCCTAGCAATCATGCGATTTACCTCCTGAAGAGAGGGAACATCATGAAGTGTCTCCTGATATCTTTCCTCATCATGTAATAACGTCTCTAAAGTCAAACGTCGCTCTTCATGTGTAGTCCTTTGGTCAAAACGCCCAGCATTTATAACTTCATCAGCCATGTCAATCTTATACTGTTGTATATTGTTCCGAATGAGGCTCTCAATAGATCCCATATAGCGGTCCTTGCCTGCAAGGTCATCATTAAAATCAACTACGCCTCCACGGTATTCATCCTCTCTCTGATGACTTGCAATTTTGTCAACAACTGCCTCCATGTAAATGACTTTGACTTCTCTCGTCTGCCCTATACGATGGGCTCTAGCAACTGCCTGTTCCTCATTTTTGGGGTTTGGATCAGGATCATAGATGATGACAGTGTCAGCAGTCTGCAGATTTAATCCACGCCCAGCAGCACGAATGCTTAGCAAGAAGATGAAGCAATCAGTATCTGGACTATTAAAATCCACAATAGCTGATTCACGGTCCTCTAAGCTTGTTGTCCCATCAATTCTTCTATAGACGAGTCGTCGCCACTGCAAATGCTCCTCCAAGAGATCAAGTAGCTTTGTCATGGTACTGAAAAGAAGCACCCTATGCCCTGCACAGAGTTAGGATAAACTAATGGCACCTAAACAATGGCACTGCATAGAATGCTAAAGACAAGTGTAGTCAGTAAAGATAAGTGATAGCTGTCCCTAAATGTAAGCAACCACAATGTCGAATCCAAAATTTCCCACATGATTTAACAAGGAAGTCCTTGGTAACATTGAGATATGGATAGTTGAGCAAAGGATGGTTGCAAGTTTTTCGAAGCTCCATGCATCTATTATTTAAAACTCTATATGTTTTAGGCTGGTAATTTGGATTTTTTTCAGCCCTTCGCTTCTCCTCTTCAGGGTCAACTCTAAGAGTACCAGTAGACTTGATCCAATCATAAATAGCGCTCTGAAAACTTGACATTCTGCATCTTAAGACAATTGAGACCTGCAGTTGAAGTATAGTCATTAGAGAGGTGGTCCTATATCACAGTTTGGCAAAAGGACAACCATGAAAGTATACCTTGGGCGGAAGTGAACCTTCAACATCTTCAACACGACGCCTGAGCATGAAAGGCTCAAGAATTTGGTGAAGTCGATGGATAACAATGACCTTCTTCTCAGTCTCAAGCCAGTCATCTTCAGCATTTTGTGTCGGACCTTCTTTCTGAAAGGGCTTAGAGAACCAATCGTGAAATGCTTTGCGATTATCAAAAACTTCTGGAAGTAGTAGATTTAGAAGTGACCATAGTTCCTTCAGATCATTCTGCATCAAACACATTTAACAAATTCTCTTATGCTAATTCATAGGCCAAGTATAGACAAGATGGGATACATAAGGAAGAGTTCATGTGTTTACAAGGAAAATAAGCACCCAGATACAACCAGTGAATAATGTTTAAGATCATATAGCAAAAAAACTACACCAGGGACAAAACGGTGAAGATTCATTTTTTATTGTCTGTGCGTAGGCATTAATAAAACAGGACACTTAAACACTCACTCAATAGTGAGTGCACGCAATAGCGCAGGACCACAATGTTCCTTCCAAAAAGATTCACAAAGCTATCAAGACTGGAAACCCAGTGACAACCAATTAAACACCAATGGAGCAGCATGTGACTAAATTCAAAAGATATACCATTCTCTATGTGCAAGTTTTCAGAACAATTGAGCAATTGCACTCAGGCTTGAATAGTTCTGTTAGCAGCTTAAACTAGCACAGCCTAATTAAATGTAGGACATAGGCAATAAACTTATTGGGATAACGCAGATCCAAACATGAGCACAAGACATAAATCTGAACAAAAGCAATGACAGATGCAATGCACCTGCAATGGTGTTCCTGTGAGAAGCAAGCGCCTTTGGCATCGATATCTGTCAAGATCACGAGCAAGAACTGATTCCCTGTCCTTCATACGTTGTGCTTCATCAATTACTATATACTTCCAATCGACTTTTGAAAGTTTAGCACGATCATACATGATGAACTCGTACGTAGTGACAAGAACATTAAATTTCATTGCACAAACTTCCTACAAGATGTGGAAGCAGCATATAGAACCTTCAATACCAAGTTCAACAACTTAAACTGGTTAAATTTCATCAGCATGAAAGCATCTTACCTGTGAAAATAACTTTGATCTTTGATCCTTTCCACCAACATAGAAAATGCAGGATGCGGATGGAAGCCAATTGAGAAACTCACTCTGGAAATATAAAATGAGTGAGTACAAAGGGGAACCAGAAAGACACACTATCAACAGCAATTGATTACCAACCTTCCAATTAACTAGAACTGCATTTGGCACAATTATAAGATGTGGCCCATAGTTTTGTTTAAATTCCATCAAGTAAGCAATTAATGCCATAACCTGTTGAGATAGAGAATGAGGATCAGATGCATATCACTATAGCACAAGCTACTGATTATCTGCTCAAACGGTAGTATCTGAAGCTGGTGTAATAATATGTTTTCCCTCTGTTTCAAATTTAGCATCTTGTTCGATAATGTTTCAACTTCTTATTCACACTTTTGACCCACTCATAGTTATAAGGATCCAAACAACTGAGTAAGGCAGGACACTAAATTGGATGGAAGGGTAAAGTTATTCACCTGCACAGTCTTTCCCAGACCCATCTCATCAGCCAATATACCATTTAGCTTATTATTATACAACGAAAGCATCCACTGCAACCCGACCTGTAACATTTTTTAATACATGGTATTTATTTCACGTAAAAGCATAACGTGAGATATCGAAACCAAGAAAATGGGAGAGAACAAAGTCAATCCTTTATGCATGTATTGAAATTTACAACTTACAAGCTGATAGTCTCGCAAAGTTCCAGCTCTTAACATGGAAGGCTGCTTCATAACCCTTTCATTCACAGCATGGGCAAGATGGTAATACCTGGAGACGTTAAAGCGAGCACAGAGTTAGGATAAACTAATGGCACCTAAACAATGGCACTGCATAGAATGCTAAAGACAAGTGTAGTCAGTAAAGATAAGTGATAGCTGTCCCTAAATGTAAGCAACCACAATGTCAATGACAAAATGAACAGTGACCAGATAACTAATTTTCTTCCACATAAGCTAGGACTGCTCAACTACTATTCAAGAGCAAACTGCACTTATCAGCGACAAATTATTGACCACTGAACAGAACTTCTCACATCCAGATATGTCCCCAAATGCCAAAATCTACGCAAGAGATCCAGCTTAAACAATATTACGAAGGAAAGAAAATGAGCTACTTGTTAACTGATGAACCATCTCTGGGTGCATTCATTTCTGAGAAACGATTCCTTATCATGACTTCCTCCCGAGCACAGGCTGCTGCAGCTCTTACTTCTTCTTCAGAGAGGCCCTGTTATCACGGAGAAATATACAAATGAATCCAAATAAAATGGTCATCAACTAGAGAATGCAAGTTTATCAAGCAAATCTGGTACAACAGGAGGTCCATATCTTCAGATAAAGAATGTGTAGTTGAAAGAAAAGCTTTTGTTCTATTCTTGTTGCTCATAACATATATATAGATACCAATAGTGGAAAAGGCATCTGGCCACTTCTGCCTTACCCTATTATAACCCATAAAATTGCACTAAGGATCTCTTCCCAAAATATAGCAATTCGTAACTCATGCAAAACAACTGAAGATAGGCGATTGCACAAGGCAAGGGGAAGAAAAAGTACCTGTGCACGTGCAGCAACTGCCGCAGCATTTGCAGCCTCCTCAACCTCCTGTTGTTTTTTTGCCGCTGTAATTTTACCTCCCAATTTATTAAGATACTCTTCTGTCTGACTCAAAAATGATGAAAGAACAGCATATCTCTCTGCAGCATCACCAGGAACGTTGGTTTGCTGCTCTAACAACATCTCCCTGTATCTCTCAACATCATTATTCTTCAATGCCTCCATTCTTTCATTCCGATTATCATCCTTTTTCTTTGAGAACTCCCTCAATATCCTCTCATGATACTTAGCTACTCCCCTGTTGCGTGCAGTTCGAGCATCACGGATTGCCCAATGAGCCTCAAGAAGCTTCTTACGCCATTGAAAAATAGATTTTAATTGTTTTTCTCTGACAGCTCTCTGGGAGGCCTGCACTTGCCTAGATAGATCTTGACGTTGACGCTCACATAGCCTTACAAATTTTCGGTAATGCCTATCAGGCATTGCCATTATTTCCTGCTGCTGTTGGTCAATCTCATCCCTCATACGTGCCTGTATACCAGCAAGTCGGAGTTTCTTTTCTTCTATTTGCAATCTTAGAACAAGATCCGGTCTGATCCTTTTCCTCTCTAAATTAATAGCTAGTATATCACCAATCTTCTTTATACTTTCCTCCCTTTTTCTCTTGTGAATTTCTGAGCCTTCCTCCATTAGAAGATCCTTGATATCATAACCCAATGTTAAATTATTGTTGTTGTTCATCATCATGGATGGTCCAAAACCATCATGCTTTCGAGTGAAGAAAGGAAAATCGAACAATGGTCCATGATACTTCCGAGCCGGACCTGTATCTTTTTGTTGAGTAGCACTGGACTGCACAGGTTTTTTCACCTGAGTAGTATCAGAATCAGTAACTTGTGATGCAACAGCTTTACCCCTATCTGGTGCAATATCACCTCTGCTAGGAGTATTCTGAATAGCGCGATCAGCATCCTGGTCAGATTTATTAGCATGTCCCGTGATTGACTGCTCCTCTTTTCCAGGAAGAACCACTGATGCAGTCTCCTTGGTCTCAGTTGTGATACCTGCCACAGGTGTGGTAGCAGCAGCTGTAGTCTCCTCTCTTGTGACCTCCTCCTTTGAACCATTCAGTCCACCAGATGGTACTACAAGCTGAGGACCCTTCTCACTTGGTTCCAGGCGTCTTCTGTTATCTTCTGAACATTTTCCTGATGGTTTCTCCTGATTTACTGTACCACCAGGAGGAAATGTTTGCTGCATTTGCACATCCAGAGGTGGCGGAATAATAGCTTGGAGTAATTCACGTGGTAATGTCGCTTCTCCTTTCTACAAGCAAGATAAAGAAGATCAAGATATTTTTTTTAACTTGAAAGATCAAGATATATTTAGTAAAATAACACATTTGAGTATTTTGAACAAGGGAAAGCAAAGTAGCTAAATCTGAAGGGTACACTAATGAACAAACCTTTATACGTCTAAATGCAAGTATCTGGGCTTTAAGAACATGCAGTTGCTGCTTACTGAACCCCAGATTTTGTTGTTGCACCTGACGGACATTTCCACCCTGAGATGTAAGGGAATTCCCCAAGTTGCCATCTGGAGAAGAAGCTGCAGAATGTGGCGAAGGTCGACTCAACTGCCTGGCATACTGCGTCTGCAAGGTTTCTTGTGCATTTGAGGCAGGTTTAGGCAGCAAGGTGTTATCCACACCCTGGTTTGGGTTTACAGATGACTGCGGGTAATGTATTGGAGGTAATCCACTGCTAGCCATAATTTGTTGCCTAGGAGGCAAATTGTTCTCTCTGCCATGAGCAGAAAACTGCTGCTGCGGAATATTATTTGGGTTATTAATTGAAGCTACGCTATGAGACACAGCGAGTGGACCAGTTGTAACAGCCTGCCTAGTTTTAGCAGAACTTGACCCCGACAAATCACTTGAAGAATGAGCATGGGGCGAACTGTCATTTGCAATTTGAGGTGATGAAACTTGCTGCTTTGTCATATGACCTGATGAAGATTGAACAGGCACATTGTTTTCAGGCCCTTTCTGCTGGGCAATCATTCTGGACTGCATGAGCGGAATTAGCTGTGCCATAATGTTAACATTTCCAGGTAGTGACAGATCAACATTACGTTCCATTGCCAGAGACTGCATTGCCTGCATCTGTGCAGCCATAGCAAGAGAGTTACTCGTCACGTTCGCCATGCTTTGCAGAGATGGTGGCGCCTGCATGGACTTTGTAGCTACTGATTGGCCAAGCAATGTTGGCTGGGAAGGAAGCTTTGGGTCTGGTCTCTGATCAGTCATCAACTGCTGCCCTTGGTCTGATTGTTTCTCACCACGAGAGAAATGTTGCTCTGAGGAAATCTTTGATGATGATGCTTGCGCCTGGTTTGATCCCTGCATGGCAACAAGTTCCTGCATTTTCATATTAGCAATTCTAGGATCTTGGTCCTTTGCAGAAGAGCCAAATATTCCCATTTTCATTTGCTGCTGAGGTTGCATCCCAAGAGCTGACTTCTGTTGCGCTGCCTGGTAAGCGTACTGCAGGTATGCCTGTTGGACAGGATTCAACATCGGTTGCTCAAAGCCCTGGCTCCTGTTCTGTCCATCCTCTCGGATGGTGGGAGAACCATGCTGTTCAATATACCTCCTCGACTGCTGAGGCAGCTGCATGGATCCAGAAGGTCCAACAAAATTACCCCCACCTAAAATTCCATGGGCATTGGCAGTCTGGAAGGCCAGAATAGCTTCATTTCCTTCAGGCCTTCTGAGGAACTGTTGTTGTAACGACTGCAAAATGAATATCCAGTAAGTGATACGTATAAAAGAAGGTGAGTGATTCAAATAAGACCCAGAGTATTGTGATCTTATCCTTATTTTAGACAATAAGCCACTAAGATTAAGCCCACATCAGTTTGAAAAGAGCAGCCATCGTGATTCAACATAGCAAGTCATGACAATTTATTTGAGAACATATCTGGTAAAATATTATTTCAGAAATAAAAAAGGAACAACCATCTCTCAGATATCAGA
>DF358102.1:31584-63463 GCA_000787875.1 Solanum virginianum | reverse complement strand
AAAGTCGCCGGCGATCTTCCGAAGTTGCCGGAATCTCTCTCTCTATATATGCTGTCTGGTGTGTGTGAATTTTCACGCAGTTTGCATTTTTAGTCCAAGCCCTAACAGCTGTTATTTCTATGTGGGGCTTCTCCTTTTCCCTTTTTTTATTTTCTCCTCTTTTGGTTTTTACTATTCCTCCCAAATAAAAATGGCAAAAAATTGAGATTTGAAAAGGAAAAAAAAACTTTATTTTTGTGAATTTGCAACATTTGTAAATTATATTCTGCACCATATGACGAATGAAATTTTATAAGCAAGGTCTATAAAAAATGTACACAAATTTTATTACGATCTTAGAGAGATAAAAAAACTGTTTTAGAAAGACTGTAGGAACTGAATTTTAGTAAGTATGGATAAGAAAAATAATGATGAAGAAATGTATACGTCAAATTTTTTTTAATTTATCTAAATTGTTGATGAATCAGATTATATTGGTGAAAGGTAATGGACAAATCCAAAAATTATAAATAAAAAAGTAATATATTTTTTGGGAACAGGTTCTCTATTTTTATAAGGTTATGATAAGGTCTACGTACATTTTACTCTCCCCAAGAACTTCACGTGTGATATTTTACTGAATATGTTATTGTTATAAATAAAAAAAGTAATATAAACGAGAAAAAATGTACAAATAAATAGATTAATTAAATATTATAGAGATTTATAATTTTACACTAATCACTATTAGGGCGTAGAACCTAATTTCATTTTTTTAAAATAATATGGTAGCTTACACTGTTATAATATCTTAATTAAGTACTCCCTTCGTTTTAAATTAATTGAATTTTTTATTTTTTTTAAGGTTCAAAATAGTTAGAATTTTTTAAAGTTCAAAATAAATGTTTGAAACTTTTTTCATATTTGCTCATTTATTTATTGAAATTTTATATTTTCTAAGAAATAAATTACACTATATATTTATGATTTTATAAAAAGTAATAGTGGAAAGTATGGTGTAAGATTTATCTTTGAATATTTTTCTATTATCTCACAACTTCGATTAATATAAGACAGAAAAAATAGTAATTATTATTTTATACCATGTCATAGTGAATATAAATCATTATTATTTAAACAAATATCCTCACAATTGACGTAATTATAAGTATTTACATGCAAATGCTATAGTAGATAGTTTCTCCCTTATAAAATATCTATACAATTTTTATTTAAAAGCCAAAACAAGATAAATTATGATCAACATTGAAAAATATATTTTAGCATATTGATACGAAAAAAATTATAATTTATGATATTTTTATATTTAAATATGAAATTAATTTAATTTTAAAAAATAATTTCGTAAAATAGAATGTGATGATTATTTTGAAAGAAAATACATTTATATTGTAATTTTTATTTATTTTTTTGTATATATACCTTTATTGTCTTGTTGCTCAACAACTTGGGTTTACCTTGGGTTAAGAGCTATAGTTAAAGTAATCACAGATTAAGCGTGTGGAATTCATTTGACCTCATAACAGGTTATATTTACGAGAATACCCAGATATTTGTGATCTTTGGGAATCTGATTTACTTAATAAAGGTGTTGACTGAAATTCCTATTTGGCTTTGCATTTATAATTATTTGCCAAAAAATGCATTCTTCAATCTCTTTTTAATAATAATAATATGGATTAAAGAATTTATGTAACTAAAAAAAAGTATTAAACTAACATTTAAATAGTTCGTTGGTTGAAACACGCGCGAAAAGAATTCATTCAACTTTTTATTTGAAAAATTACTATACATCAAAAATTATTTATTCCACCGAATATAAACAAATAAAATTTTAAAAATAAATACACAACAAAACCGTGGGGTACTAACTAGGTGGAGGTTGGTTTTGTGTGATGACAAAACTAACTGAAAAAATGATGATTAATTTTATTATTTGTCCATTTCCTTTCTTTGGTTTGTTAGATAGAAAGAAGACAAAGAATGGATAGAGGAGTTCAATTGTTCGATATCATATATGGTTGATTTGATTTATCAATTTATAATTTATGAATATGTTAAATTTATCGAATCAATAGAATACTTATTATAAATCTTTTATTTTAATGATTCGATTCTCGATTTAACCGATGAGAAAATACTCATGACATATCTACATGATGTTCATTATATTGAAATAGTAGCAAGAATGAAAATGCAATACAAATTTTTATATTGATCACTTTTGTTTAAGACGAAGTTATTTGAATTTCTTCAAAAAAATTGGGTAATAAATTACAAAAATAATATTAATTGTATGTCTTTATCACAAATGAGAGGAGAGAAGTTAAAACTAGCTAATTTTTTGCTGAGAAGAGGGAGGATGTCGCGATAGAGAAATAGAAAAATTAATTTGTATTGTCTATGATCGAAAATAATACTAGATTTTAGAAAATAAAACTAACAATTAAGTCAAGAGTGTACATAATTTGGAGTAAAATACTCATTTTAATACAATCTCATTAAGTCATATGTTTAATAGTTAACAAAATTCACAAAACTAGAAATTGAACGAACATTGCAATAAAAAAAATTATAAAATTATTTAATAATCATTAACTCAATAATTCGATATTGATAAATTAATAATATTTTTTTCAATTTAATTTTTGCGCCGGCACATCTAAAGTGCCTTAATCTTTGTTGAGGGGGAGGAACAGGGGGGATGAACCAAAATATCAATTTAGAGCCTTCACTTTCATCAACTATGAGCCCTTTATCCCATGCAATTAAAAACTTATACCCCCTCAGTTTTATTTTACATAATTTACTTTCTTTTTCAATTAGTCTCGAAACGAATGTTATATTTTTATATTTAGTGATAAGTTAATTTTAAAATGTTAATATTACTCTTAATAAAATAACTTTTAGCTTCATAAATATTCTTAACTTATTTTAAATTATACGTTTTAATTTTTTTTCTTTTCTTAGACTTGTGTCAAATCAAAACAACTCAAATAAAAATGGGCATAAGCCAAAATTATGCCTATTTTTTTTTAAAAAAAAAAAACTGAACTCTTCAATATGTAAGTGCGTATTTATCTATTTTTCTCGTATTTAATACGCAAATCCCACATTTTACAATTTAAATTGAGCAATATGTAAGTAATATTAAAAGAGAAAATAACACATCAAAAAAAAAAAAAGAGTCCATCATTGAACATTATTAGAATTAAGGGCAAATTTATGTCAAAATATAATTAAAAAAATACATTTAACGCGAAAATATATCGAAAAGAGATATTTAGATAGAAAGTATAGCAAATGATATATTTAAATTATTTTTAATAGTACAAGAGCAGATTTAATCCTTCTCCGTGTTCTTTTTGTATATATGATATATATTGAGGTTGTTGATGAAATCTTAAAAAATATTGAAATTTGTATAAATATTTCATAACGTACAAAAATTGAAAAAGGAACTCCACATATAAATTGAGAAATATTTTTTTGAAAAAGAAAAAGAAAAAGAAAAATCTTTTTTAAGAAACAATAAGTAGCTAGATAAATCACATGTATAACTCTATATCTGGATAGCCCTTGCCCCCACCTCATTTAGTGTTTTAAAAAAATAATAATAACATCATCAAATTTAATTATCGTGAATTATTTTGAGTTAAATTTTTTTAAATAAAATTATATTGAGAATGTTTTCAATAGAAACGAGTTATACATTATGCATATTTGAATTTTTGGACCACAATGTAAATATCAAAACAAAAAAAATCCAAAAAATTAGATAACAATAATGTCTAGTAGCTAGGAGCTTAGGGTTATCCAAAAATAAACGAACTAAATGCATGAATATGAATAATGCCTAATTGGTTTTTGCTACTTTCCATTATTAAATAAAAGTTGGTTTTTTTTATTTATATTTAGAAGCAGGTGACTATTTTTGTGTAATTTAATTGACAAATGTTTTGCTATTACAACAATTTTAAATTTGGAAACAACCTGTATTTTACTTGTTTTGGTAATTTAAAAAGAGACAGGAAAAAAGAGCAGACAATTTTGCAAGATGAGAAAGTAAGAGTAGGACAAATGTTTCAAATATTAGAAAATTATTTTTATTGAATTACATGAGAAATTGAAAATAAATTATTCCAAGTAAATAAGAACAAGGAGTTATCAAACAAATAAATAGCTTTCTAATGAGAATTATGACACTAACATAGGGTTGATTCTAAATTTAAGGGGAGACTTCTTTAGATCATGTAATAAGAAGGTGTACTTGAAAGTCTTTGGTACTTCGATTGGTTCGAATGACGTTCTTTGTATCAACTTGGTCAGTCATTATTTTTTCACTTTTTTTTTTCATTGCAATGAGTCTGTTCTTAATTGAAAGCTTGATTCAAAAGATATGACTATAATATATTTTCTAATAGCAAGTTTTACTATTTATGATGAAATTATAACTTTTAATACAATATTTATTATTCCAATATTATTCGCAAGACATATCTAATTGTCAAACTTACTTTGTTCATAAAAGTTGACATCAAGACACATGATTATTTTTATTGATTTTGAGGACGATCCTTCTCGACCAGATTCAATAGAGAATACTTATGAATCTATGACCATAGTGAGATAGGGTGTCGAATATAACTCAAAAATTGATGGCATGTTTAATTTTTATTCAAAATTTTATAAATTGGGCATAACATAAATTTATATGAGTTGATTTTTGTTCCACCGATAGAACTTATTTTAAAATCATCTTCATTTTTAGTTCAATGCTAGACCATTTTTTATTCATTTTTAGCCTAAGTAGCTTTTTCGTCAATTTTATCTAAATTAATATTGATTATCTCAAATTCAACTCATTCATTTATTTACACCTCAAATGAGAAGATGAAACATAAATAATTTATACCAATATAATTTTCTAGTATCACTATTTAAACGTTGAACCTATTTCAAAAAGTTTGCAAATACAGATGCACAATTAGTCTTTCACAAAATTCTGATAAATCTATAAATTTTATATTAATGGAAAAAATTTATATTGTAATTAATTCTTACGAATTCACGGGAAGTTATGGCCAAATTCTGACAATCCTCTCTAACTTGATCACATATCTTATTGTATTTCAAATAAATGTATAAAGTAATAAATCTTGACAAATCATCATAATCTAGTCACAAATCATAACGGATAACCAAAATTTGACAAACAAATTTATAAAGATTTGTCATAATTCATGATATATCTCTAGAATTTGACCACATATATACAAGTTAACCTGAATATCATAAGTCTCCAATAAAAGAAAATAGAATGTGTGTTTCTCGTATCATATTTATAAATTCAATATTTAGAGTGGTGGTGGGGGTATGTGTAGTTGTAATTCAAGCAAATAAGGATGTTTAGTTGGGAACAAGTTATTATGATATAATTAATTTCAGGATAAGTTTTTTCATCATGCATATGAGATAACATATCTCATTAGTAAGGTAAAAATAATGAGATAAATAATATTAGGACTATCTAATACCTCCAATCAACAAATAACAACATATCAGTGAAATCCCACAAAAAAGGGTCTTGGAGGGTAGAGGTACGTAAACCTTATTACTACCTCATGGAGATAGAAACCCTTATTATTTGATCATTTGTTTTGATTATATAAATAAATATATGATAAAATATTTATATCAAATATTTTTAACTCAATTTTCAAAGAATTATTTTTGTGCATGATTACAAATCTTCAAACTAATCAATTAAAATATTATTTTAACTATACACATCATGTTCAATTGGAACATGATTTAAGTTTTATAACTTATTAAAACTAATTTGGATAATGAAAAAAGTAAAATATTTTAAGTGCAACCACATAATAAGATTTATTTATCAAAAAAAATAAATAAATTTTAGCAGGAACACTTTATTCATTAGGAGGAAGTCCAAATTTTGAAATTCACGTGAAAGAATAAACCTAAAGAAAAAAAGGAAAAATTACACGGATAACCAAACACATACTCTTAGTTATTTAGCTAATAGAGCTATAGTTTGAATTAATTATGACTCGTGGCAAATATCTACAGATTGAGTTTTATATAATTTGCTCGATTTATATAAATAATGTGTGCGATGCGCGAAATTATACAAAAGGTGTGCACAAATTGTATAACGAAATATACAAATGCTATACAAAAACTGCAAATTATACAAATGTTGCGAGAGTTATACAAACGTTGCTATAATTATAGTTACGAAATGTAATTACCCAAACTATAGCTATAGAGCAAGGTATCTTCTGCTTTTGGGGCATGGTATTTTGAGCGGGTCTTTCAGAAACGACTTCTGCGTACATTTTACCCTTTCACTGGGTATATTATTGTTATTTTTCATAGCCATGGAGCATAATTAGAAAAAAGCGATCCACTTATTCATATCAAAACTAAAAACAAATTAACTTGCTGACTTTATAGCAATAACAACATGATTCATAAAGGTAATCATCCAACAGAAAACATCATATAAAATTACATTTTTTTTGTTGCAGAGACTTTGATATTTAATCAACTGAAACAGGTTGCATGTTCTCAGCTTCTTTCCTCAGATCTTGATACAACACAGATGATAAGTACCTCTCTCCAAAACTTGCATGTACAGTCTGTAATTGATAATCGACACGTTACGTTTATAATTAGAAATGAAAAGGTACTTGAAGATGATATATTGCATCATGAAATCTGATATATATATTCATACCACTATGAGTTTCCCTTTGTTTTCTGGTTTTTGAGCAAGTCTAAGAGCTGCTACTGTATTAGCTCCCGATGATATCCCGACCTACACAAGTGGAGAGATATATCACATTTTGAACTATCAGGACACATACTTCGTCAAATGGTTCATACATGTTTGTTTCGAGGAGCAACAAAGATCAAGTTGGTATGCGTTAACGCTTCATTTCTGTTTCTATAGTCGATGTTCAAAGAAAGCCTCTTTACTGTTCTGTATAAATGGGCTAATTCTATTTGTATAGATAAAGTTGTAGTTATCTGATATGTACCATGAGCCCTTCCTTTACTGCCAACTCCCTAGCCATGTTCACAGCGTCTTCGCTAGAAACCTGCAACACAACAAGAACAGATCAGATCAGTTACCAAAACGACGTACTAATTTAGCTCGTATTACATTGGAACAAAACTCTGTAATTGCACAATATTATTTTTACTCTGTAACATACCATTAGTACTTCCTCCATTAGATCCATGTCAAGGATATCTGGCTTGAATCCGACCCCATTTCCTGTTATGTGATGAGGACCTGGTTTTCCGCCATTCAGTATATTGCTTTCAGTTGGCTCGAGTCCATATATCTAGCAAAAGAGGAGAAATTATAAGCACCGCGTTAGCTACTTTAGACATAAGGATTATCTTGGACGTTTACTGATTCTGTCTCGAGGAATTTAGAGTAGATTAGAGTATAGATTCACCTTGACATTAGGATTTTTTGATTTAAGGTATTGTCCAACACCAGTAACAGTGCCTCCACTTCCTATTCCCATGACAAATATGTCAACATTACCCAGAGTTTCTTCCCATATTTCAGGGCCAGTTGTCTCAAAATGAATCTGTTTTCAATACAAATCAATTGATAATTCCGTAGTAAAACAAAGAATACATGAATTTAGTTTCTTAGGAGTACCTGAGTGTTTGCAGGATTGGCAAATTGTTGAAGCATGAAAGCATTAGGTGTCGATTCCAAAAGTTCATAAGCCTTCTTAACCGTGCCTCCCATTCCTTTGGTTGGATCAGTTAGGATTAAATCAGCTCCAAATGCTCTCATTGTCACTCTCCTCTCCATGCTCGTGTACGAAGGCATTGTCAAAACCATTTTGTAGCCTTTCATTGCTGCCATAAATGCCATGCTGATCCCCATATTTCCTGATGTTGGCTCAATCAACGTCGTCTAATTATAATAACAAGTATGTCAGAGACGACATATTCTTGCACACTAGTACAAGATATATTCTAAATAGAGAGAATGAGAATGAATCCTCTCGCCCCAGACACTCAAACTTGGCCTCAGCTGGAAAGTAAACACTTCAACTTTGAGACTGCACATCTAGACACCTCCACTGGAGTTTTTTCAAGTTTTTCCGCTAGTAAAAAAACACGACATCATGTTAACTTACCTTTTCAGGTGATATTAAGCCTTTCTTCTCTGCATCATTGATCATTGCCAATGCTGGTCTGGTGCAAAAACAAGAGAATTTTAATTTTTAAAGCATATATAGTGGAAGCAACCATATCTAGTTTATGCTGCTTATGGGTTTTTGAGACGAGGGTTCTCAGGAAGCAACCTCTCTACCTCTATGAGGCAGTGGTAAGATCTGCATACATTCTACCCTCCCAAACCTCACTTGTGGGATTCCACTGGTATGTCGTTGTTGTATATATAGTGGAAGCAAATACACATAAGAATACAGTTTTTGTACCTGTCTTTGATGCTAGAAGTTGGTTGAAACATTTCTTGTTTCACAGCTATATAAGCTCCACATCCTTCTGTCACTTTTTTGAGATAAACCATTGGTGTTTTCCCTATTAACTGAAATTTGAGACTTTTTTTATCACATTGAAATCTTATACATATTGAACATCCGAAGAAATTTCTGATTTTGCCATTGACAGTATAAAAAAGACAGTAAATTAACAGTACAAGAAATTGGACTAACTTGAGAAACTTCAGACTTGATGTTAGTATGAGGAAGTTGTGTAGAGAACAATCTGTTAGTAGCTGCCCTGATCAAATCAACACTAACATTATTATTGCATAATGTTCTTTTCTTCAAGAATCTGCTTAAAGTTGCCATTGATGAATCCTCAAAATTAATCAATTAAAAGTTTACACAAAAAGGGTACTCTCTATATATACAGTTGAACCTTTTTTTGTGTACCTCACAGTTGAAAGAAAGATAGGACACAACTTTTATAATGAAAAAAGTTTGGATTATTTTGCTGTACTTTTTGTTTGGACTCTTCAAAGTGAAAGCTAGCAACAAAATTTGCCAAGTTGTAAAACAACATGTTTTGTTCCAATGGTATTGTGTCAGAGATTTAAATTTTACGGTTCAATTTTGTATATAGCGCTATACGCGCACAAATATATATGTATGTATATTCGGTATATATAGGTAATTGTGTCTGACACAGAAATAAAATATGTGCACATCTTATATTTTTCAGACTTCGTTCGCGAGATTACAAGAAGAAGAAGAATATTAAAGAGTTGGAAGAGAGTTGTGTTTAATTTATTGCTAGAGTTGTTTCAGGAATATACAGAGTAAAAATTATGTATTTCTATCTTGAGCGATAAGATTTACGTATATATATATTTTTTTTTTAATCCTATATTTTATGAGACTATATTGAATATGTTATTGTATAAAAATTTGAGCATTATATTTGTCCATGTTATATCCTAAAGCATAAATCATTTTAATTTTATTGATTTGTCACAATTGGCTTTGCCGGCCAAGTGATGTATACATCATAATGTCAATTTGAACATTTTTCAATGAAAAGAAAATGTTTGCATTTAACTTTGTGATAATCGGATAAGGCAAGAAAAATGGAAAACAAGAAAAAGAAAGTCCATTTATTCTACACCATGAATTGAAGATTGGACCAACATGGATTTATTTGCCTAAAAAATTCATATATTTATTTGCCTAAAAAATTCATAGGAAAAATGATGCGAAACGATAAATATTTAATAATTATTATATAATTTAGCTATAGTTTGGATTAAGTATTGAACATGACTAATTGTATAATTTAGTGACTAATTGTATAAATTGAGAATTTATATATATTTACCTTAGTTATTTGTATACAATTTGTTGATATATTTGATTTGTATAGGTTATGAAAAATACATAATTAATATATACAAAATAAAAATACTCATAGCAAACAAAACTATAGTTATAAAATGTAATTAGATAAACTATAAGAGAAGAATATAATTAAATTATTTCTCTTTGCTATCATAAAATTTGGTTTAAATTGAAATTATTGAATTTGCCAAATTTATGAGCAAATTTTCTTCTAATTTCAAGCGTGTAAAACAGAAATATTGTCCTAATGTCAATTTTAATGAGATTCTAAGTACTTGGTACATTACTTCCTCCCTTTTGGATTACTTATCCTAATCTCATATTAATTCTAAAGTACCAAGTACTTAGAATCTCATTCTAATTTTAATGAAAAATACTTATCATATTTTATAAGGTTGAAGACAAATGCAATGAATCGAAATCCTAAAAGGAAAAACAACTTTTGCAGTGGGCCGTCGAAACCAATGCATTTGTCTTCAACCTCAAAGGTATATAATATAGTAGTATATATTGTAAAAAGACCCCCATATTAATATAAGGAAAAATTACGGGCAAATATATTTTTAATAAATGATTAATCATATAATATAAATATTTTAAAATATATTATACTTATTTGATAAAAAAAATTGACGCAATATGTTAGGAACGTATTGGAATATGTGTTGAATATACTATCTATTAATAAAACTTGTATTATATGTATTTTATAAATTATTATCTGTAATATATATTCAAACTGTATTATGGATATTTTATTTATGAAGAAAATGTTATTACTATGTATGGTAGATATTTTTTTAATATAGCATTTAAGCTTCTCCAAATAAAATCATTTAAATATTGCAAATATATTTTGCCCTTATTGTATTTCCTTATTGTACTTTTTAGAACGACAAAGACGTTAACTATTTTTTAATAAACATTTAGATTAAATGGTTATATATTATAATTATCCCTGGAAGAATCTCATATAATGCAATGAAATGAAATTCTTATTGTACTTTTTAGAATGAAAACGAGATTAACTATATTTATTTAATAAACATTTTGATTAAATGATCATATATTATAATTATCCCAGAAGAATCCCATGTGATGCAATGAATCCAAATCCTAAAAGGAAAAACCACTTTTGCTGTGGTCCGTCCAAACCAATGCATTTGTCTTCAACCTCAGAGGTATATAGTACTATATATTAATAGAAGGAAAAATTATGGGTGAGTATATTTTAATAAATAATTATTGAGTTTTTAAAATTTTTTTTAAATTTATTATTATGATAAATTTGTATTTGTATTAAAAGTGGATTATGCATGCAATATAAATATATTATAAATATTTTAAAATATATTATATTTGTTAATGTATTGTGAATGTATTAAATGTATTATCTATCAATAAAACTTGTATTATAAGTGTTTTATAAATTATTCTTTGTAATATATATTAAAACTATATTATAAATATTTTGTCAAAAACATTGTTAACGCTATATATGGTAGATATTTTCTTAATATAGTATATAAGTTTCTCTAAATATAATCATTTAAATGTTGCACATATATTTTGTCCTTTCATCTTTTATTTTTCTATAAATAAAATAAAATGAAACAGTGAGAGATTCAAAATTTACATGTAGTGAATTATGAAATATGTATCTGATTCTATTTGTACATACATTTTGCAATTTTTGATAATGATATTGAATTGGTGAATATATATCACTAGTGTAAATTTTTGAAATGGAGATCCATATTGATAACAACAACGATAGTAATTGTTAAATTATATATGTCACGACAGAATGAAAAACTACTTAACTAGAAGGAGATAATAATTGGCAATGGGTGTTTTTATTTGCTTTTAGCTTTTATTAACTGCTACCACCTCTTTAAAATATATATTGTAAGCTCAATCAAAATTAATAAAACGTGCTTGTCTTTTTTTTTTTCTTTTTTCCAGTGAAATTATAGTTGGAGTCTAGGTGTGTACTTGTGGCTTACATTAGGATTATTAAGAACACGTACTATAGAGCTACGAGAGACGATTCAGAGTACTTTTCAATCATAATAGAATTGCACTAGTTCAAACCTTTTTGCCTTAGTGATGGGCGAATGGATACGATATATCTAAAAAGAGTGCATGAGATGGAGGTGTAGGTGGAACCGAAGATTGATACTGTCACGATCCAAAAAAAAATGGGTGTGATGACACTCGTCTTATCCCACCAAGACAAGTCAGCGTACAACCCAACCATAGCATTAAGAATACAAAATTATAATAAAAATGAAAGTTTAATTGTGGATAATAAGTCAGCTTAATTAAAAATCCCCAAAACCAAGTTGTCACGTATACAAGCCACTAGCAATACAGAAAATCAAGGAAACGGATGTACAGATGATAGGCTAGGTGGCAAGGCCAATCTATAGGCCACTTCTCCAACTCTCTCCAAAATCTCAAATAGGCTAATAAATCGAGGGCTAAGCTTGCCCTTTTTCCCAAACCGCATCACAGTCAGCCAGATGACAACAGCTACCTCTCTAAATCTCCAGAGAAGCCTCGGATGATCAAGAAAAACACTACTCACTGTCCGGACTCAGAACCTACACGAGTGTAAAAGCAAGGGGTGAGTACCAAAAGCAACACGGTACCCAACAAGTAAACGAACTAAACAAAGTAAGTCCAATAGAATATACAAACTCCTTTCATTCCAACCTACCTCCACAACTACAACCAACATAGAGAATCAGCTAGCCCAGCAAAATATAATATAAGTTGAAGTAAGTTTTCAGTATACCACAATTCCACATCACAAGTCACAACTCACAAGTAATAACGTAATCAATCACCTAAAGAACATTATGCTACACAAAGATATGCAAGGATGAGATGCAATGCTTATATTAATGATGTCAGGCATAATGATGCATGTCTGTCTTAGTGATACACATCTGATGTCTCTCAGTCCGGGACCCATGGGGGACTCTTAGTCCATGCATCTATCGCGGCGTGTGACACAACCCTCAAATCATAGTATCCATCGCGGCGTGCGACACGACCCTCGAAATATAGTATCCGTCGCAGCGTGCGACACGTCCCTCGAAATATAGTATCTATCGCGGCGTGCGACACGTCCCTCGAAATAGTACATCTTCTTTAATTCATCTTCTTGTTCATATTCACATAACATTTGTCACAAGGTCGATGCAAATGAGATGTTCACACAATAATGAGGGGATGACACATTTTAATATAACTCATAATACCATAGCTTTGATACAACATTAACAATATATCTCAAAATAGAATTCTCATCACTCAACCACATTTTTAATTCAAGTATTTCAACATCACACCAACTCACATTTACACTTATTCACCATATTTTTCTAATATCATAAATATGTCATGTGTCACACATAGAACAAAGAAAAATTTGGGAATTCTACGAGAATTACAAGGTTTTGAAAGTCCACTTGCCTTAGTCGAATCACGATCACTCAAACACGTAAGCCTTCCCCTTTGGAATTAAATCCGTAGCACCACGATCTAGTCAAATAATTTGTCACTATAAGATTTCAAAACTAACAACACCTAAAACAAGAACCAAAGCACTGGGCAGAAGAGTGCCAGTGTAAAGTACGAAAGCACTAGGCAGAAGAGTGACGTTAAAGGAGAAACAAAACATATTTTCTCCTAAATGCAACTACCCAAGTGTAAATTTCTCCTAGATAAACATTCTTTTCTTCTTTTTTTTTATTGAATTTTGGTCTTAATTACACATGTATAGCTCATAAGCTAACCTGCAACATTCATTTATATAAATATTGTTGGGAAAAACATTGTTATCACGTCATATGACTAATTCCACTTCTACTTTGTCCCTTTTCAAAACCCATTATACCCTTGCAGTAACTAACAATTTAGGATCATGCAATATTTAATGATATATATATTATTTTTTTTCATAACATTTCATATCAGTGGAGAGAATGAGAACCTCACCTAAATACACTGACGACGTCCCTTGTTGTTGCTTCGGCATGTTTCTTTTCGTTAAAATTCTATACCACTTAGTATATATAGTAAAATTAGTTATCAGGCTCAAACCCCCGATTCTCTTATCTTTTTTTTATTTTCTCTTTAAATTTAAATTTATATTAAAAGAATTAAACCCTACTAACTAATTTTACTATATATACTACGTGGTATAGAATTTTAACTAAATTAATATTTAATCCACCACTTATATTAATTATCTGGATTTACGCATTTAAAATATTTCAAGATAAATCTTGTAGGAAATCAAGAGCACTAGTTCTCAAAATGACCTAACGGATCATTACATTATCCACCATTAAAAATCATGTCCGTCCTCGAACATAAGGTAGAAGAAAGTACCAAAGGTTCGAAGAGATGGAGATATTTAGCACTCACGTCAGACTCCATCTCCCAAGTCGTACATACAGTAAGATAAAGTACCTAAAGTTTAAAAAAGATGAGGATATCTAGCACGCATATTGAACTCCATCTCCCAAGTCGTCTCTCTAACTGGACGGTTCTTCCATTGCACCTTCACAGAAGCAATCTCTTTGTTTCTGAGCTTTCGGACCTGTCTATCCAATATAGCTATAGGCTCTTCTTCAAATGACAAGTCTGGACTCAATACCACCGAATCAAATGAGAGTATATGAGACTCATTGGACACATACTTACGAAGCATAGAGACATAGAACACAGGATGTACAGATGATAAGCTAGGTGGCAAGGCCAGTCTATAGGCCACCTCTCCAACTCTCTCCAAAATCTCAAATGGGCCAATAAATCGAGGGCTAAGCTTGCCCTTTTTCCCAAACCGCATCACTCTTCATGGGTGATACTCTGAGCCAAATATGATCGCCCTCCATAAAATCTAATGCTCGGACCCTCCTGTCTACATAACTCTTTTGTCGACTCTGGGCCGTCAACAGATACTCTGAGCCAAACATGATCGCCCTCCATAAATTCTAATGCTCGGACCCTCCTATCTGCATAACTCTTTTGTCGACTCTGGGCTGTCAGCAATCTACCCTGAATCATACGAACCTGCTCCATAGCATCTCTCAGAAAGTCTGTATCTAATGAGTCCGTCTCAGCAGAATCAAACCAACCAATTGGAGATCTACACCGTCTACCATACAAAGTCTCGAATGGAGCCATCTGAATACTGGAGTGATAGCTATTATTGTAGGTGAACTCTGCTAAGGGCAAGTGTTGGTCCCAACAGGTACCAAAATCAATCACACACGCTCGTAGAAAGTCCTCCAACACCTGAATAGTCCGCTCAGACTGTCCATCTGTCTGAGGGTGAAAGGCTAAACTCATATCCAGCTGAGTACCTAGACCATGTTGCAAGGCCCTCAAAAAATGTGAAGTGAAGAGTGAGCCCCGATAAGAAATGATAGAAACGGTCACACCATTAAATCTAACTATCTGACTGATGTAAAGCTCAGCTAACTTCTCTGTTGTATATTTTAGCCACAAACTCTGAAATATCCTTCTTCATACCACACCACCAATAGTGCAGTTGGTATCAGAGCTATGGCATTATGAGTTCTATTAAAATGTGTCATCTTCTCATTATTGTGTGAACATGCCCATTTGCATCGACCTTGTGACAAGTGTTATGTGAACATGAACAAGAAGAAAAATTAAAGAAGATGTACTATTTCGATGGACGTGTCGCACGCCGCGACGGATACTATATTTGGAGGGACGTATCGCACGCCGTGACGGATACTATATTTCGAGGGTCGTGTCGCATGTCGCGACGAATACTATGATTTGAGGGTCGTGTTGCACACCGCGACAGATGCATGAACTAAGAGTCCCCTATGGGTCCCGGATTGAGAGACAACCGGTGTGTATCACTAGGACATACATGCATCATTATGCCTGACATCATTATATAAGCATTGCATCTCATCCTTGCATATTTTTGTAGCATGATGTTCTTTCGGTGATTGATTACGTTATTACTTGTGAGTTGTGAGTTGTGATGTGGAATTGTGATATACTGAAAACTTACTTCAACTTATATTATATCTTGCTAGGCTAGCTGATTCTCTATGCAGGTTGTAGTTGTGGAGATAGGTTGGAATGAAAGGAGGTTGTGTATTCCGTTTGTTTAGTTGTTTACTTGTGATTGATACACTAGTTATATCTAAGAGAGACTATCAAAGATTAGCATGCAGTAATATCTCAAACATACAAATAGACATGCAAATGTGTAGATTTTCTTACAGAATCTGCTTCTTGCTTTTTATGATTGCCATCGGAACCCTAAGATTTCACCGTTTCGCCGAAGGCCTACAACGGAGGATTCACGTTTCCGACGATCTTAACGGCGAGGAGGGAGAAGAATTGAAACAACGGGGCGAGAAGAAAACCGCTAACTCCGACTCCGAGTCCGAACCGCCGGCTAATGATGTCGAAAAAATGAGCCCATCGGATATACAATCTGAAATGATGAAGCGGGTTCTAGGACCCCTTTTCGGATTCGTTAAGCTCCGACTCGGAACTCGACGGACTCCGGTATCTCTGTTTACCTTTCAATGCTTCGTTTCCATTCATGCTTTACTTACTGATTAGTTGAATCCTTATTAGTGTAGGAATACAATTTATTGGAATCGATGAGACTTAGCTAAGATCCAGATGTCTCCTGCATTACCCATAATATGCGGAAGTATCAACATAGTTTCATAGAGTCATTCAAAAATGTCGAATCATTGATGATTCCATCGAGTGCTAACTATTGAGACTTTGGACTAACCGGACCCATACTTTTGTGAAATGAATGAACCCCACGAAGAAGATGACTTTTACCGGCAGCTTGTTGTTAGTATCACATACTTGAGGCTTTGATTGTTTATTACACCTGCATTATGTCCGGTGAGATAGATGTGAGATCTCGAAAATCATTTCCCAGACACTAGACTGCGTTGAGATGATGTTAGAAAACAAATTATTTTGTATTTGGAATGAAAGAGGTCATAAGAGAATGGAATGGATCTAGTGAATTCATATAGGCACAACAAGTTTGGGATTAAACCATACTAGTGATTGTTTGGATTAGTTGATGTTTGTGAAGTAAAGGGAAGGACCTGTTAAGGATCAAAACTTGCACCTAGAAGATGGGAGTTTTACAAATGAGCTACTACACAAAATTTTCTTACTAACTGAAAAAGATTAATCAACTTTTTGGTTATAGGAGGTATCAATGTTAATATTCTTGTTGGCTATCATTGTTGGATGCAAGGTAATAGAACCTTATTGGTTTAAGATTACTATGATTTTCAGGAGATGGTTACTCAAATTGCCAAGCGGTGGGTCAATCTAGCAAGAAGTGGAGCAATTCAGACAAAGTTCATAGGTGTTGATTGGACTACTATAATGTTCACTATGGAAAAAGGTCAAGATACAACAGAGGTTTGTTTTACTTCCCAAATCAGATGTCTCTTCTGTAACTACTGAAATTACTTGTTCAAAAGGTTGAAACAATTAGGGAGTTTGGTAACAAGTTGGTCTGATTTTTCCATATTAATTACCGAGAATATGATGGAAGAGAACCAATCTTAATACACAATCACATGTGCAGAGCAGATTAATCACTTGAAGGAACTCTACGGGAAGATTTTTGAGAATCTGAAAGAGGAAATGAAAAGTGAAGCTTCAAAGAAACACAAAGATAACACTTTCCCTTTGTTACACGAGGTTAACGTCAACCCTGAACTCTCTGTAAATATTAGCTCTCGCTAAGAAACTTAATAAGTAAGCCCACAAAGGCGGTGTAGCATGGGATGGTTAGGGTGAAAACATCAACTAGCCGCTAACACCCCCAGAGGTCCTACATCAAATCAATTTCTAGAGATTATGTCAAGCAACTTGAGGTTCATCCTGCATTTGTCAATTTCATTGCGTGCTAGCTGCCAGCAAAACCATATTCCTTTTAGTCAAGGGGGGCATTCTCAAACGCAAAATGTAACATGTGGTTTGCTTATGCTAGGGAATGTCAATACCGCTTTGGTAGGAAGCTTTTTTGGTTTATTTGATTTAAGATCAACGTTTATTTTATTTAAAAAATAACTTATTAGCTACTCCATCCGACTAGTTACGGGTTTGCATCCCCAGCAGCCACTATGATATCAAAATTCTGATTCTTCATAGAGAAGTCCGTATTTTATCCAATCAACTTCAACCAAAAGTTGAATAGATCATCCACATACACCTTGGTTGACACGGGTGTATAAGTCATGTTATACTATATTTTGATGTTGTTATTATGGTCATTGAAGAAAGCAAAATGAATTACAAGAAGCATTGTCTCATTGTTCGGATAATAACCTCCCCAATTAGAGCCGTGTTACTAGTTGCTAGTCATGGTTTCCTTCTTTTGGTATGAATCTTCTAGTCGTCTTTCTTTTTTTTTCCTCAACTTGCTTTAAATTTTACCCCTCCAAGTGCGTTTATTGCATGTTTTGAGCTGGTTTAACTATCTTGTGATTGAGGGGATGTTTAGTTGCATTGATAGAAGTCAGATTCTGAATGCTAGAGAGTTTGAGATTTTGTTAGTCAATTTCGCAGTTGAAAAAGTTTTTGCTGGAACAAGAAGAAGCATATGAGATCAAAATAGGGGACCAACTATTTCGAAGACCAGGCGACCCTCCTTTTGATGAAGTACTCCAGATTGAGGAAGAGATGAGTAGGCACTCTGAGTTGTAATGGCTAGAAACAAACCTTTCTTTTCTCCTCTGTTTCTTTCTAGATTTGCAGGAATATACATCGGTTCATTCTTCCCTGCAGCTCATTTAACGGTCATCCAACAGCATCTATTACGAGACAGGTTACTCGACATGGCTGACATCTTACCTCACTCTTTTTCTCCTTGGCTTTCTGGTTACCATCTTGTTTCTTTTCTTGTCACCCAACATATCATTCATGATAACTTTTGTAACCAAGGGCTTACTAAATTATAGCTCTGCTTAGCTAATAAGTTAATTTACATATGTAAATTTCAATAAATTAGTTACTCGTAGGATTCTGACATTTCAAGATTGAACATGGATATTGCTGATATTTCAACATTGAATATCTATACCAGGAAATATTGGTCTCTTGAGTCATGACCATGAATTTTTGATGTTCCCGGTCACTTTTTTAGTAATGGTTCCCTTTTTCATGTTGGACTATATCCCTCGTTGTCATGGACTTTGTCTTTATCGCATCCATTATGCATCAAATGGCAGAAGAATTGTTATGAATGCTCACATCCGTGTCTTGTATTATAAGAATGTATCACAAGCCTTAAAGCTAAGTATAAATTGGTGGTCAAACCAGCTATGTCGTATGGGATGGGGAGTGTTGATCTGTCAAGAACTTGCATGTCCAGAGGATGAAAGTAATGAAAATGAGGATGTTAAGATAGATGTGTTGGTATGGAGGAGAGATAGAACCATTAACAAAGCTATTTAGGACAAAGCGTGAATGGATTCGGTAGTGGACAAGACGAGGGAGGTGAGACTGATATAGTTTGGACATGTGAAGAAGATGTATAGATGCCTTCGACAAGGAGGTGGGCATTATGTGCGTGTCCTCCTACATCTCCTCCACTCCTGATATTGGTAGGTGTGAATGATGATTGATGTCCTGTCCCATAATATTCTGGCTGTATTTTTTTCCTCTCTTTGAAAATTGGCTCTAATTAGATTGTTGTAAAAATACGCGAAGAATCTAACCGTATAAAGCACTATTCTATGTTATAAGAGAAAAAAAAGAAAAAGAATAAAACCAGTGCCAACTTATTGATAAGCAACAAACAAAAGAAATGGATCGTAAATATTATCATTAGAAGTAAATGGCTTCATTTTCCACTTCTCTAATTGATGATTAATTTTTTCAGCTAGTTAAGCAAAAGAGTTTGTGAAATGTTTTAACTCTCTTATGGAGGAGTTACGTTATTGGTATGACATGCTTATATGATTCAATAAAGATAAATATTGATGCCTTTTCCATCTATGTAGGATAGGATAATTATGAGGAAAAGTACGCAAAATAAACCTAATTGGAAATTATTTATCTTTAATAGATCCAATCTAAACAATTTATCTTTAATGGATCCATTACCCAAACTATTTACCTTTCTACCCACTTATCCCTTTTTATTTCACGTGTTGACGTCACGCTGATGTCAGCATAAATAATATGAAATATATTCTGACGGTATATATATACCATAGCGGTATCATATAAAAGGAGTCCAATCCTTTGTGATACTCTGACGCTATATTGATACACAATTGATATATATGATTTTTTTTAAGAAATAAATAAAATAATTATTAAACTCTAAATTAGAAGAAAATATATTCGTTGTATACTCTGTCGGTATATTTATACCATATCGGTTTCATATAGAATTATGCTTAATCATCTGTGATACCTTGTTGGTATATTTATACCTTGTTAGTATTCCCTAATTATTAACAATTCACGACATGTACAACTTTTGACCCAAATAAGTTAGACTTATTAATGCTTTTAGAAAATTAACATGCCTTAAACGTTTTAATTTATATACATTGACAGCTTATAAATATTTTATAGTTACCTCGGTTGTTCTTTTAGGATATAAATGGATCGATTAGTACATTTTCCTTTATTTTTTGACATATTTCGTTTAAAGGCTTAAAAAAATACCCTTTTAACATAACATAAAATAAATATTATAAAATTGATAGTCTTATTAGTACATTACAACTAGGTATATTTTTAATTCATTTTAGATTATCGTATGGAAGGCCGAAAGCTTGAGCCTTTATGGAGGGTAGGGAAGGGGTGGGCATGCATGAGCAGAGGGCGGGGCTGGGCATGGGTGGGGGAAGGCAGAGGTCATTGGGGCGGTAGAGGGAGAGGGTGTGAATTTGAGCGGAGGGTCAGAATAAGTGCTAGGTCAAGGACTGAAGGTGGAATAACGTGTAGGTGGATTAGATGATGATGTGAATTAAAAAAATATTGATAAATGTTATTTCTATTTATCATACATAAAAAAAAATATTCTTAATTTTAGCATGGAAAACGAAATGAATTAGATATCTATGTAATAGCTAGTACAAAAAGCTAATAAATGAATTATATTACTTAAATGTGATTTTCATGCTTTAAACGTGGCATGACGTGCTTATATAAAAATTAACTATGTTAATGCACCTCTTGATTTCCTCCTTTTTGGTCGTGCGATTTTGGATTTTCTTCACCTAAAATGTGCTCAAACATCAATTGAAGAGGAATAGCTGTGATTTGTACCTTCTGAAATTTAAAATGTGCTAAAGGCCATAGAGAAACCACACTAAACAATACTACATATAAGTTGAGTTTTCAGCCTTTTTGCAAGATATGACCATATTTGTGATGTTCTCTGCTGAACTGGAGCAGTTTCTTATCAACTATTGAGCCTTCTTTTAATAAAATTGACTATGAATAGATTGTATTATATAATCACATACAATAACACTTTAAAACCAAAATAAAGAAAAACCCCTCATAAACTATATAGATCACGGGCGCGTTTCTTATTACTACTATGAATTTCAGCTGCCCTCGAGTTTATTCAACAAAAATTAGATAGTTTGTTTGCGTGCTCACATATTATGTACAAGCATCGCAAGTTTCTTTACATGGGTTTTTTGAGAGACTTTCATTTCTTGCCCTTCCATAGGAATTATTATCGAGAGAATATTGAGCAAATAGCAAAACATTGCATTCATTTTGTCAAAAATGCACAACAGATTTTGTTCAACAGAAACCACAGTGGTACAAGTTCTTACTGATCTTAACTTTATCATCAAAAAGGCTCATATTTGCACTGATGGTGGATGGTAAGGCTATTCACCTTTTCGTATTGTTTGTTCTTTCGAGGGTATCTAGGAAACAACCTCTCTAACTCTATGAGGTATTGATAAGGTCTGCGTACATTCTAACCTCTCCAGACCTCACTTGTGGGATTCCACTGGATATGTTATTGTTTTGTTCTTTAGCATAGCAACTTTCAATTTGGAGAAGGAATTTTGCTAAATATTGTGAAGGTGAAATTGATGATGAGTTGTGTCTTGTGTTGGCAGTATTCAATGTCACCAATCAAGATGAAAACAAGATTACAGAAGAACCAATCTTGGATTAATTTAACAAGTTCGATTTTAGCCCACAGATCATGTTAGCTGCTTGTCAATAAATGAATTAGGTAGAAGCTGTAAGCTCTCGAGTATTTTCCAAAATCTTGAGTTATTTCAATAAGATATTTTATTCTTAAAACATTCCAATGATCACAAAACTGATTATTCATTTCTTCCCACAGGTCAGCTACGTCATCAACCCCTTTTGTCGATCGGAATGCAGCGACAAAGGGCTATGTCAGCATAAATAATATGAAATATATTCTGACGGTATATATATAGATCGGAATGCAGCGACAAAGGGCTTGACTCGAGACCTAGCATCGTCGAACGTCGGGCTTAGAACACGAGTTATAGCAGATCACAAAAGGCAAGCAAGGTCATTTATTTTATTGTTGGCCGCACAAAATATTATATATGGATTTGTTTATGTCCTATTGCAGGTCTGCTAAAAAGTTACTGTTGTAATTATTCTAAACTTTGATTTGTGCCAGCGATCAAACTCGATAATTCAATTCATCATCATGATTACAATAGCTGAGGTCGATACCATTCATCATCATCAATGAAGAAATAATGACTAGCTGATTCTCTAACCTCATCTTAGTTCCCGCTGGGCACACCGTACCTAGTTGAAAAATAAGAAAAAACAAATTTAATGCAACCCAAAGACAAACCATAATTGTAACTTTTTTTTAATGTTGTTATGTTATAAGTATCACTTTTTAACAAAAGGCAAAATTAATATTAAAAAAATAGTCCACGAATAAGCTTTTCCCAAAATACAAAATGCGACTGGTACGTCAAGCACTTCTTCACTCGTACAAGCAACCGCTAAAACCGGGAATAATCAACCAGGGCCCACAGAATTTGCGCTAATCTAACGACGACGTTTAAGACGCAGTGGGTTAAGAGTAAAACCGCTAAGCCTCACTTCATCAGCAAGTCATTCATACTATAGCTTTACCGGTTTAGCCGGTTATGTTTATCTCATTCATGATTCACCCAAAGGATCTTTTTACTATATAATCCATTCTCTCTCTTTGCTCGTTTTTCGAGACAGTTTTCAATCATTCTCGCCGGAGCTCCGACGTTATCTTCACCGACACGTCTCTCACCGCTTATCGGTTCTGTAAGTGTTCGGAAATTCAGCTCCGGTTTTAGTTTTTGGTTTACCGATTTTTTATCTACTGATTTGTTGATCGGATTGGTTGATCGCTTTGAGTTCAATCCATTAGTCTGATTTAGCTTTATTCGGTAAACTAACTAGGGCAGTGGATTCGTTCATCGGATCTGTGTACGAGCTTCTGCTGAAAGCTTGTTTATTACGTAAACATCTTCTCTGTCTATACGATTCTGCACCTGTTGTTGTTTCTCCTGTTAATGATTCAATCTCTGTTGCGTATGTTACATTGATTTTTCTCGAAATTGGAACCTTTTTTAGGGTTTGGAATGGCACTGTTCAATAGTAACTGATCCATAGATTGAAACATTAAGGCAATCGAATTTGATAGTGAAAAATTGGAAACCGCTGAGTAAATTCAAAGTAACCAGTTTACACACATAAGTACAGACACACACACAGTGAGAACGCCATAAATTTTCTTCAAGTTTCTCTTGATTATGTTAGCAGTTTGCATGTTTCAAAAGCACAAGAGATGGTTCCATTGGGACAAATGTGCTTCAGAGGTATTAAGCAACAACTTCCACGTGTAATTACCTCGAAACCTTGTGTTTTTATCTCCTCAATGTTACAAGCAGCATGTTTGTAAGAGGTAGAAATTCCACAATTCTGTAAAGAATTACTTGATGTCATACTTGCTAAGTTTGTGCATTTTTGTTACCAGAAGTTTGCTGAAATGCATTAGAGTTCAATTCAATGAACTTATCATTTGCGTCCTTGTAATTGCTGACTGATTTTCTTTGGAATAAATTTGACATTTTGTTATTCAAAGGGCGTGATACTTTTTTCCCACTTAACCTCTGATTTCCTGTGTTTTTCTCTTTTTAAATCTCTTTAGTTTCTACTTTTGAAAGATGGCAAGTAACGAGGAAGGGGAGGAAACTGTTCCTCGTGGAAATGAGTGGGAAGTTGTATCACTCACGCAATCAGCATATGCTGCTGCCCCTGGTCCGAAGCAGGTTGACTCGAATGATGATAGTAGCAGTAGTGGAGAGTATGTAGCTGAAACTTCCCAGGCAATGTTTGTGTCTGGACACTTTGTCTTTCCACCAAGTCAGCATGAGAATTTGCCATTGGAACCTGATGTTAATGAGATCCATAATGAACAGGGAGGTGAAGATGCTGCTCCAGAGCTTGTTGCTAATGAAGGGGGTAAATCAGATATTTATGAAGGAAGTACAGAAACTAAGGGATCAAGCATACCAGCATTTCCTGGTATTCAATTTTTTGATGAAAAGGGTAACCGGTTATCTATTGGTGCAGAATTTGAAGAAGATGCAGCCCTGCAACGTTTAAGTTTGGTAGACAAAAAGCAGAGTATCTTTGGTACTGCTAACTATAGTTCATACCAGAGTGAAGAACCCATGGGTCTCTCCGCAACAATTGAGGAAACCAACGTACTTGAAGAACCAATTGAATCCTCCCACCAGGGTTTAGAGTCAGGCAATTTAAATTTGCCAAAGACAAAAGACAAAGATGATGATGATGCCGCTAACCTTCCTTGTCAAGCATGGTGGAAAAGACGGGCTGCTTCCCTGGTTGCCCATGCGAAAGACACAAATGCATTATGGTCTATTTTCATTGCTGCTGCTGTTATGGGCCTTGTGATTATTGGTCAGAAGTGGCAGCAAGAAAGGTGGCAAATATTGCAAATGAAGTGGCAGGCTGGGGTCCATGGTGAGGTGAGTTGTTGCTTTTGTTAAAAAAAATAATTGAAATTGGTAACCCCATCGAATTGAATATTCCAATTTTGTGTCTATCTGCAAATGAGCTTTTCTTTTTCTTTTTAAGAAAGGAAAATGTAGAAAAAACTAGCTAGAGTCACTTTGTGATACCTGACCTACCAGCTAAAGTATTACAAAGTCGCTTTAGGTGGTCTTTTCTGCATTTTTTGTTGATACCTTCTGAAGAGCGGTTCTCGCTTAATAGCAATACTTGCCAACTGGCTGACAGTTAGAAAATCCATGGAATTAACTATCAAACCAGATATTCTGATTGACATAACTAAATGAAGAAATACAGGATTGACCTTGAATAGGTGTATTAAATAAGACCCAGCTGGTAAAGATGTCTTCAGCTTTGCTACTGCCCATTGTCTTTTATCAACATTCTCAAGTACGTTACTGGATTTCCTCCTTCCTCCATCCCCAAGTATTTGCTCTACTCTCTTTTTTGTTTTCATTTCATTCGTCACTTGAGGTACTTCATAGTTCATCAGTTTGGCACCATTACTAAGTTTTTTTCATGACGATGACTTTTGAATGCACACTGAGGCGTCTACCATATGTTGACGTATACTTGCACAAGCTCCTTTTCACAGGTCATCTCATTATTTTCTTTCCTGACCTACTTTTGGCGAAAGTGCAATTGTTAATGTCTTTCTTGTGGTGAATCTAGTATTTAAAATTTGTTGATTTGACTCTGAAAGAGTAAGATCTTTCCCCTAAATAAATAACTAAACTACTTTGCAGATCTTACAATTGAGTTGATTTCCTTCCTGTGGTTTTGGGGGCATATGTTACTGTTATCTGATTGTCTTCGGATCTGTATGGTAGAGATCTTTTTTCTCTGATTCTCTTGGCTGCGGTAGACCCCGGAATAAGTGAACTCCACTATCCCACCTGCCTCAGAAGGGGATGAAATATACTTATACTGCATAGCCTCTGGGTACACTCTATGGTCTGCTTATTACTAGATGGTTCACAATTCCTAGATGTGCATACATGGAGAACTAGGAGAAAATGACTGCACTCCTTTATTTGGGGGAATGGTGAGATCATTGTTCGATTTTGAATGGTACCATATCATTCCAATCAGACAATTAAATCTTCAAGGCTCTTAGGAGTTAGGATTAGAGTAAAGTCATTCACAATCTCCAATTATAGTTAAATCCTCAATATGTAGATATAACTTGCTTTGACAACTTCCTTTTTTTTCTTGTTTTGACAATGAATTACTGAACTTTTGTATCACGTTAGGAGAAGGTTATCAATTTTTTTGGCTGCATTTTTATACTGATTGTTTGAAGAGGGCATGCTTCTAAGCCTTGAAAGGGCAACACTTTTCCTAAGAAACAATTTCCATCTAGAAAGTCCTTTAGGTTCTAAATATCTCTGGAGAAATGAACCACTGGTAACAGATAAAATGCAGGATTATTGAAAGTGCAGCTAAAAATGCATGCTTAACATAGATTTTTTTTTTCTGTGAAAATTTTCTGGAATCTGCAGGAAATTTGATCTGCATTGTGGTCACACAAAAAACAGCCATGGGATCTGTCCCTAAACATTAGTGATGTGCAATGGGTGATGCCAAAGAACGTGAAAGACCTTTTGGTTAGCTGGCAGAATCAGATAGTTAGGGAAAAAACCTAGAGATAATCTGGAAAAGCATACCCCTTTGCATCTTTTGGGCCATTGGGTTGGAAAAGAAATAGAGATATTTTGAGAATCAAAAGAATCATTTAGACATTGTAAATAATAAGCACTTCAAAATCTATATTTCTGGTGTAGGGGCGATATGATTGAAAATTAGGGACAATCCAGGGAATTTATAGCAGTTAACTGGTTATATGATTGTGATTTGATACAGCTTTGCTGTAGTTTGTATGCTGTTTAAGTACCTCTTTGGTACTTATTCAATGAAATCTTCCTTACTCTATAAAAAAGTTTCACCAACTCTGATGCGCTATACAGACCAAAATGACTTTAGGAGGGTTATTAGTTCATTGACTCTCTCCAGACCCCACATGTGAGTTCTCATCAGTGTTATTATTTCATTGGCCTTAGACTAGCTTTGCAGTATTATTGTTTCAATATGGTTCTTTGTTGAGTCTGGAAATTCATGGGTATTAGAATAAGTGATCCTGAATAATTGAATCTGCAGGTCTTTTGACCTCCCCATTATTAATCTTCAGCCCTTGTCCCATGTCTGATTCTGTGTTTAAGTGCTAAGGAGTTTGCCATTTTACACTGGCCGAGTGGCTGTAGATTGCATGTTTTCTTCAAGATCTCCACTATTGGTGCTGGGAAGATAAAAGCTTGTACTTGTTGCTTCCTGTTGGTCTAGTCTATAGCTTTTATAGTTAGATGGTACCAGAGGCTTCAATCACAGAGTCAGTTAAGTGAAGAAAACCTGGATTTTCTGGATTACAATCCTTTCACTTATTGTGTTATAGAAGAACATTAAGCCCTGGAAGTCATCCAGTTATATGTTGTTAGGTCTGCTTATGTTTCTTGTTGTCAGTTCAAACATCTTGGTTAATGCCATTTGGACTCCTTTTTTACGGTGTTTAGTTGCATTTTTGGTTCACTGATCTGTATTTCAATGCTGACAGAGGATTAGCAGGATGTTTGGTCCACTATCTCGATTGAAAGATGTGATTGTTGGGGGTGATCGCCGTGGTATGTTTATAAGAGGGAGTGCACCAGCTCAACTTTAAGATGATGATGACGAAAATGAATGAGTGAGTCAAAGTCTTTCACTTGATATGCTAGCTTAGCTTTTCAGTATACCTGATTTACTTGTTTTTGACAGGGCTTATTGTCAATATCTTATGTTCTTATGACGGGGTTGTATAAGCAAGCACCAGGTAGTCTTGATTGTCGGGTTAAATTTGGGTGGTCGCCGCAGCCCTGTTTGATGTTGATTCACGTACTTGCACTAGGTTTTAGCTACGTCCTGAAAAATAGCATCCGGAAACTTTTATGTCTTATACAATTGTTAAGTTATACAATTATTAAGTTGTCTGCTGTCTGGTTTTTCTCTTTTGGAATTTCAGAAAAATGTACTGTATACTTTTCATTGTACATACTCTAATTTGAGCTGGCTTTCTTTTTACACAGTTTTTCTTTAATTATTTGTACAATAATAACTGTAGCAGATTGGGGGCATAAATTTCGTACTAGTCTCCTATCTTTCCTTTTGACAAAACAATATTATGTGAGAGATAAGGGTGTGCAAAAGTTGAATCGACTAATAAATCGAATCGATAAAAATGTTATTAGTTTATTGTTATTGGGTTATTAGGTTATTGGGTTTTTAATGATTTTAGAAAAAAATTATTGGATTATCGGTTCAATATTAGTTTTTACTATTGAGTTATTAGATAAATCGATAATTCAATAAGATTATAATAATTTATTATTTTATCTCTTCGTAAATATTAAATATTAGTAATTTAATAGTAATAGGACACTATACTAATATTTTACTCTTTATAGTACTTAAGTGATTAGTTATCCGCTTTAGTATTTTAGTTTGTAATTAATTAAGTATAGCTTTTGCAAGTTTGTAAATATGATTTTCGTACTCTATGCTTTTTATAAATGCAAATTCTCATTATCATTCTTATCAGGTAAATTGAAAAATAAATTGTTAAGGATTTAAAATTGATAAATAAAAAATTAATAATATATAAAATTGAATCGAATCAAGCAATTCACGCCCTGAGAAACCTTTGCTCGTATTATTGAGTTAAAAAGCGTTGGTTGTAAGTTACGACTTACGAGTTCACTAACATGTGCACGTAAAATGTGGCATCACATTTTGCTTGGAATGGTGAAGCTGACGTTGTATAGAAGCTTGTGTCTTTGGTGAGTGTAATTTTCGAGTCTGTTTTAAGTATTTCTAGGAAGAATACTTCGTAGTCAACCTTAATAAAATTAAATTTAAATTACACCTTTAAAAATTATTTGACCAAACATTGATATTGAGAATAATAGGAAAAAATTAAATTGGCCAATTCTACGACTTACAGGTAAATTTATTTAGACACTTGAATTAATGTTCATTTCAATCGAACACTTACATCATATGATATAGTATATTTATTTTAAACACTTTCGATTCAAATTTTTGAAAATTGTTTTGTATGTGTTCTCAATTTGAAACTTAACTCTTATTTAGAAAATGTGAGTAAAACTTTAAGTAAATTTAAAAAAGAAGTTTATTTTTTTTATTCAATTATATTTTTTTATTAGATAATTATATACGATATTACTTGATATTTTTAATAATTTCTTTTAAAGTGTGTACACACATTTTAAGTCGCATATTTCATATTGGCGGGAAAATTAGCTGTCAAAAACCTAGGGTTGATTAAAGACTTTCAACTCCGTTCTTCCTTCACCGGCCACCGCAACATTCCGGCAGATTTCGTTTCTTCGACCACCAGAAAACTGTACCGCAAGGTGCTTCCTCATTGCTTTCTTTTCTTTCAGTTTTTTATTCTTCATTTTTTGATGAACTTTTTTTTTTCTGTGGATTTATATGCAGTTAACTTGTGTTCAGTTTCTGAAACTTCTGTATAGAAGTTCAGATGTAGGCCTGTAATTGAATGTTTTTACTTCTATGTTGAAATTTCCAGGATTTTGGCTAATAAGAAGAAATGGGTGAAGAAGGAAATCCGCAAATTCCTAGAAGAACCACTAGAGCATCATTGTCTAGCACACCGAATCCAAAAAATTCTACAGGGAAGTTAAAATCACGTAATTTATTGCCTTTGACAATACACGATCTCGCTTATGGAGATGAATCAATTAGTTTTGATGATTTGATTTCTAGTTTACCTGGTAGACGCCCACAAATAATTGAATTGTTACATCTTTTGGGCCCTCTGGATTCTCCATTGTTTCCTGTCTTCGTATATGGAGGTGCTTCGACTGGGAAAACAAGTTCCATTCTTCAGATATTCAAGCACGTAAAGCGTCCATTTGTTTACTGCAGTTGTATAACATGCTATAGCCCAAGGATACTATTTGAATCTGTGTTGAACCAGTTATGGCTTCATAGAAGGAATGAAAGCAATCGTTATTCAAGTACGAAACGCTGTGAAAAGCCCTCCGATTTTGTAAATCTTTTGCAGGAGGCTCTTCATAATGTGGTAGATAGTCTGAAGGGGAATGTGGAGAAATCAAGCTCGAAGAAGTTGCTGGGAATGGCTAGGGGAAAAATGGTTTACTTGGTATTTGATAACTTGGAGCTTGCTCGTGAATGGGACAAGGGTTCCAGCATATTGCCTTTTCTCTTTAAGCTCTATGATATTCTGAAAATGCCAGAAGTGGGTTTGATTTTTCTCAGTAATGCCTCACCTGACACTTATTACTCGGACACTGGTTATGGAGAACCCATTCCTGTTTACTTTCCTGAATACACTGAGGATGAACTTAATCAAATCTTAATGAAAACCCAGGAAAACCCAAAGCTATATTCCTCATTTCTCGAGTAAGTTTGAATTTTCAATTTGATTTTATCACTTTGGTGGCTTTGTCAAAATTCAACCTGATAACACATACTCTTTGTTTTAATACAGAGTGGTGTTGAGGCCATTAAACTAACTCCATGGATGGCAACCTGATATTTCCTCTGTTTTTGAATTGCTTCTATGGAAGAATAGTTGAAGTGCAAGCAACTCATGGCTACACTACTCTGCTGATATCAAGCAAGGTGCAAGGATGTCTGGGAATAGCTAGGTACTCTCTATGTTTTAGGCATTGTTCCAAGTGAAGAAATGAAGAGAAAACTTTTTTCTCATCTTAAACCACATATTGGACCATCCCTGAACGAGACATTCAAAGTTGAAAGCAGGCCGTCTTCTGAAGCCTCAGCTAAGACAAACAAATGGAAAGGCATTGCCAAGAATATTGGAGTTTGTGAATCTTCCAATGAGATAGACTTTCATATGTCTGCTTGTGCCAAATACCTTCTTATTTGTGCTTTCCTTGCTTCAAGAAATCCAGCTACCCTTGATGCATCCATGTTTGATTCAACCGGAGGTTCGAATAACCAAAAACGAAAGAGGAAGTAAGAAATTCTGAATTCTTTTTTTTCTTAAATTGCTTTCAATTCTAGTTTCCTTCATTTGCTAGATAAACTGCTTGTATTGATGGTTTTCTACTCATTTACATGAGTGCTTTGGTCATAACTTCTTTTTTCTTAAATTCAGCAGAGAATAAATATAACAAGTCTTTGTTGTGCGACAAATCACAATATTTACATAGATACTACTGAAATAATCAGGGGTGATAAATTGGAATACTTGATGACATATGAATCATTGAAATAACCAGACGTGAAACTGAGAATTTGCTTCCTTATTATCTTATTTTTCATCTAAAGCTCAAAGCAATTAGTAGGAAATGTTCGTCTAATTTTTATGAAGCTTTAAAGTCCCATTGGCTCATTCTTGAGAGTTCTTAAGGAAATTTAAGTTTTGAAGAAGTGGTGATATTGTCTGATGATTAGGTTTGTTGGTCAATCCTTATTGGTATTTGTACTGTTGCTACTTCTTATAGCAACAACAACATACCCAATGGAATCCCACAAGTGGGGTCTGGGGAGGGTAAAATGTACGCAGACCTTACCATTACCTCTTAGAGGTAGAGAGGTTGTTTCATAGGAACCCTCGTCTCAAAAATCTCTTCAAGAATTTGTATGAAACTGTTACTTTACCTGCCTGGTATTTGATGATCTCAGCCCTTTTGAAGTTTTAGGGTTTCGCATTTTTCTGATGCAAATCATATTATAGTTGTCTTTGATTATTATACTTCATCTGCCCTTACACGCCTAAAGATACGATCTCTGCTTTTAGG
>DF358102.1:0-31530 GCA_000787875.1 Solanum virginianum | reverse complement strand
AATAATGAGCTCGGAGAAGTCAAAAGAGAAGAAGGAAATTGCAGAACAAGAACAGCTCTTGAAGGGACCAGGAACGTTTCCCTTGGAAAGATTATTAGCCATATTTCAGTGTATTGTATCTGTGTCAGAATGCTTACCTGATGAAGAAGCACAAGGAGATGGTGGATTGGAAGAAGAGAGTTGGACTAATGGACTATTGTCTGATGTTCTTTTGGAATTATCAAGTCTGTGCAATGCCAATTTTATCAGTAAAGGCGGAAGTTGCCCCTTGGAAGGCGCTAATCGGTATCGCTCTATGGTGTCTGAAGCTATGGCTCTTAAGGTAACCTTTCTAATCCTGTTTCCATAATTGTTTAAATAAAATAATAGCCATCTTTATGAAGCTGTTGTCACTTTCCATTGTGGCTCATTTTGTTTCTCAAACTCTGCAGGTTGCAAAGAGTCTAAAATTTCCTCTGGCGAAGTATTTATATAGAGGAAGATGATATAGAAGATGTCTGTTCATGTTAAAATGATTTTGCATGTCAAGCAAGAGCAACATATGAACATGATGCAGTCAACAATGTGATATCACCTAAGCAACCTCCGTGGCATGGTGAAAGTACTATTAAGATTTTACTTATATGTATCACTCATTATTGTATACTCAGCGGTGAGAGGCTAAAGTGTAAGTTGATTGGTTGTACTCCATGAGGAATAATAAAACAGTATCATCTATCGAAATATTTGACTAACATGGAACATATGACTATACCCAATGAGTGATTAGTTGCTTTCTACGATTTTTCCTGTATAAGTGTCTAAGTGAGTCCATTAATTTGCAGCCATAAATGATTCAAATTTGAATCCTGAGCATGGTGAATTACATTTGCTGGAATTGGTGCTATAGCTAATAGATTCATGAAACATGTATATTTTGCTGGAAGGTACTTTCATGGTCTTCCAAACTAACTCCATGGATGGCAACCTGATATTTCCTCTGTTTTTGAATTGCTTCTATGGAAGAATAGTTGAAGTGCAAGCAACTCATGGCTACACTACTCTGCTGATATCAAGCAAGGTGCAAGGATGTCTGGGAATAGCTAGGTACTCTCTATGTTTTGTTCTACTTGAAATCTTTATAATGCTCTGTTGATATTGGAATATAAGATAATCTCTCATGCTGCTCTATGGACATAAAAAGGGTCCTTAGGAAAGAGAATACTTTTATTTTTTCATTGTTGGGATGGTTCCATGGTACTCGATATTACTCAATACTTTCTTTTACACGTATTCCCTCTTTTGAGCATTTTCTGAGTGATCTTCAAGGACAATTTATAGTCTCATAAGAAGCTGTAAGTTTTGGAGAAAAACTCATGCTTTAGAACTAGAGTTTGATCATGCTGCAAAATGTAGTTGCCTAATTTTGAAAGGATGCTATATATAGGTCTTTTTGAGGGGTATGGAAACTCAATGACTCAGATGAAGAATCCCTTTCTTGATGCTTGGATAGGATAGATGATTGGATAGGTTTTCTTGATGCTCATTACAACAACAATATACTCGGTGGGGTGCGGATTTTACCACTATCTCATAGAGATAGAGAGGCTGTGTCCGGATTCTTGATGCTCATTGCCAACTCTATTCCGTTAGAGCTTTTATATTTGGGTTCTTCCTTTTTGCTTATGAACTCTTTTACTCAGCTAAGTCCAAAGGTAGTTTGTTTATGTATTTTCAAAATTTTTGAATACCTGCATTTGAGACCTATACAGGGAGTAGTCGATGCTACCTTTCTCTAATTGGATTTGTTTCTTGATAACATTTCCTGATTTTTAGTGGAACGGTCGCTATTTGTATTAAATGGGTGGGTTTAGTTTAATTTGAATGAGTTAAAAGAAGTTGAGTTAATAAATAGATAGATCATTAACCTTTTCAAAGGTGACTTGTGTTGAGATGAGGTTGAGATAATTAAATAATGGGCCGTAGTCTAATCCTTTAATTTTCTAAAAAGATATATGTTTCAAATAATGTACCAATTCAAAATGTGGATTGACATGGGTGTAGTTCTTTACATGCATGAAAATTTAGCCCAAAAAATAAATAAAAACATAGACGTATTAGTACGAGTATTTATATACACATGTATGGAAAAAATCCTGTTGGGAGCGCCATCTCCAAATTGGCCCTGCAGTGTGTGATTCGAATTTAGTCGGATCTCCATGGGCTCCGGACACCGGGTGGAAAATTAAAAAAAGACATTTAATAACATTTACTGTGTGTTTTTGCAGGTATATAATATTAGATAAGAATATAGTACAGTCCTTGTTATAACAGTCATTTGTTTATCTCCAAAAAAAAAAAGGGTCATTCATTATATATATACATATATACGTGTGTATAATACCGTTTATGTATGACATCTATAATGTATAGTAGTCTTACTCAAATAGTATTTGACTAACATATTACGTATACAAATAAAATATTAAAATTTATGTACAAATTATCATTACTTTCATACACAGTAAATCTCCAAAATGAAGAAAAAAATTATTTAAATAGTATCCATCAATTATAATTTTAACTTTACGGGGAAAAATTGTTGACTTTTGCCATTTTCTACGTTCATATTCTTTATGTTTTTTTGGTTAGATTTGATTGATAAATACATCCTTTCTTTCTACTAGACAAATCATTAAACTAATTTTTTGTATATTTTGTTTATTATAATTAAATGAGATTTGAACGTCAAATATCAATATACATTTATAAAATTATCTCCCTACAGCAAACATGAAATTCTCAAATAAATATTACCACTATAACAAGATTTGATTGTATGACTTGATGGTTTCTCTTAGTATGTATTTTTTGTCAATGACATTTAGCTTTATCACCTAAGTTATATAGAGACAGTTGCACCAATCTCAGAAAAAAAAAAGTAAGGAATTTGGTGGAGTGTACCCAAATTAAGAAGATAAATCCTTTTGATTGTCAATTGTCTCAATAGAAAAATAAACTCTTTTTTTTGTTTTTTTGGTCATTTTCAACTCCAATAAATAAAATTAAAAAAAAAAAGGGAAAGAGAAAAGGTTAAAGATAAAAAATAGTGAGTTGACTTGAATGAAATAGCATTTGATGCCTGCAGAATCTTTGATTTGCAAAGAAGAAAGGCTCGATTTCCCAATGAATTGGCTAAGGTTTCGTTCTGTTCAAAAAAACCTCTTTTATGTTACCTTTGACATTTGTTTCATTTCCAGAAAAACATGGCAGTCTCACCTATACAAGCTGGTTGACTTTTCCTCCTCTGTTTCCCGTCATTCTTCATTCAAGAGAGTCAAAGTCAACTCCTACCATCATATTTATTTTTATTTTTTTATTACCTCCCTTAAGAAATACTTTCTTCATTTAAAATAGAATAATTTAATTTTTTTTATAATTCTGCTTAAAAAAGAATAATATTTTTCCTTTTTTGGCAATATTTAAATTTCAAGTTTCCAGGTGACATGTTTAAGGCTACAAAATTAAAGAGTATTTTGATACATTTGATCTAACTTTAACTTACAACTACAAAATCAAAAGGCCTTTTTTATTTTTTAAACTTTGTGTCAAATTAAATTAGGCCATTCTTTTTGAAACGTAGGGAGTAATAATCAATATGAGTAATTTACTATAATACACATATTAATTGATATATAGTCTTCGATCTTAAGAAATTACTTCTCCCCCCATTCCATTTTTATGTGACACCCTTTGACTTGGCATGATGCGTAAGAAAACTTTTGAAACTTGTGGTTCAAAATCATTCTTAGATATTTTTGTTCTTTAAAAGTAAAAAAGTAATTTTAAAATTAAATTGTTTCCAATTAGACTAAGATGACATTCTTTTTTAAACTGATCAAAAAAGAAGGATGCCACGTAAAATGGGACAAAGAGAGGAATTAATATTAAGGGTAAAGACGTCTCTACAACAATCTTACCAAGTTATCATTCATATTAAATAGCATTATGTGTTTTCTATAACAACATTTCGAACAAATGATGTTGTCATAAAAAGATGTGAGAGAGAGGTAAAATTAGATTAAAAAAAGTTAGATGGGATAAGAGTGAGGTAACGTGAGGTAGTTGATTATAAATTTGTTGGTGGCGAGTCGTTCACCCAACACTTAACCATTTTACATGGTCACACTCCCATGTTCCATTTATGGTTGTTCTACTAATTCTTAACTAGTAATATAAGTTTTTTTAATTTATAGTACTACACATCTCTCTTTTCTCCAAACTTCCTCAACTAATCTCATTCAATGCTTGAATTTAAAGACCAGCTCTTTTCTCTGCAAATATTAGTTGGGGAGCCTTTCATCTCCCCACCTCCCACCACCCCATTGTTTTTTTTCCCACTTTCTTATACCCTTTAGTGGTTTTTCTCATTGTCCTTTTCCTATGCATTTATTGTGTTAAATTTTAATACACAAAAATATGATCTTGAAATTCAAGAAACAGTCTGGCACTTAGTTATTGCTACTCAATTCTTCTTCAACTACTAGTATTAATTTCCTTCCTATAAATTCCCCCCTCATATATCTTTTCTACTCCCACTGACCCTTTTTTATGTTTCTTTCTTCCTAAAAAAAATAATAATATGGACATTGCTATAGCTTTGTTCTTGTTTACTCTCGTAACATGTTATCTTCTATGGTTCACTTTTATATCAAGATCACTAAAGGGTCCACGTGTCTGGCCCTTATTAGGCAGTTTACCTGGCTTGATCGAAAACTCGGAACGTATGCATGACTGGATTGTGGACAACCTCCGCGCGTGTGGCGGCACGTACCAGACATGCATATGTGATCGAAAACTCGGAACGGATGCATGACTGGATTGTGGACAACCTCCGCGCGTGTGGCGGCACGTACCAGACATGCATATGTGCAATCCCGTTCTTGGCTCGGAAGCAAGGGCTCGTGACCGTCACGTGCGACCCGAAGAATTTAGAGCATATTCTGAAGACCCGATTCGAGAATTACCCAAAGGGTCCGACTTGGCAAGCTGTTTTTCACGAGCTGCTTGGACAAGGGATTTTCAACTCAGATGGTGACACGTGGCTTTTCCAGAGGAAGACCGCGGCGCTCGAGTTCACGACTCGGACGCTGCGGCAAGCTATGGCCCGATGGGTGAATCGGGCCATACAGCTTAGGTTCTGTCCGATTCTTAAAACGGCTCAGCTTGAAGGCAAGCCGGTTGATTTGCAAGATCTTTTGCTTCGGCTTACTTTTGATAACATATGCGGCTTGGCTTTCGGTAAGGACCCGCAGACGTTGGCACCCGGCTTGCCAGATAATACATTTGCATCGGCTTTTGATCGAGCCACGGAGGCGTCGCTGCAGCGGTTTATATTGCCGGAAGTTGTATGGAAGCTGAAGAAATGGCTTGGGCTTGGAATGGAAGTCAGCTTGAACCGAAGCCTTGTACAGCTGGACAAATACATGTCTGACATCATCAATACACGTAAGCTCGAATTGATGAGTCAGCAAAAAGGTGGAAACCCACATGATGACTTGTTATCAAGATTCATGAAGAAAAAAGAATCCTACACGGACAAGTTCTTGCAACACGTGGCACTCAACTTCATTCTAGCGGGACGTGACACGTCATCAGTCGCGTTGAGTTGGTTTTTCTGGTTGGTCATCCAAAATCCAGTAGTTGAACAAAAAATCTTACAAGAAATATCAACGGTCCTGATGGAGACACGTGGCAGTGACACGTCATCATGGCTTGACGAGCCGTTGGCGTTTGAGGAAGTCGATAGGCTAACCTACCTGAAAGCTGCATTGTCGGAAACTCTCCGGCTCTATCCGTCGGTGCCTGAGGACTCCAAACACGTGGTGGTCGACGACGTGTTGCCGGACGGGACGTTTGTTCCGGCGGGTTCGTCAGTAACATATTCGATATATTCAGCGGGAAGAATGAAGAGTACATGGGGAGAAGATTGTTTAGAATTCAAGCCAGAAAGATGGTTAACACCGGACGGTAAAAAGTTTGTAATGCATGAACAATACAAGTTTGTGGCGTTTAACGCTGGTCCAAGGATATGTCTAGGGAAAGACTTGGCATACTTGCAAATGAAGTCGGTGGCGGCAGCAGTATTGCTCCGGCACCGACTCATGGTGGCTCCAGGGCACAAGGTAGAGCAAAAAATGTCGTTGACGTTATTCATGAAAGACGGACTTAAGGTAGATCTTCATCCAAGAGATCTCACGCCGTTCACGCGACAAAGATGAATGTTCATAATTATGGGGTAGTTCAGGGAGATTAAAGAATGGTGTCGGCAAATATTGATTGCAAAGGAAGTACAGTTGAATTGGATGAGTGATTAAATTCTCACATGAATGTTCAATTATGTGGCAAATAAGGTACATCACATTCATTGTGGGAGGAACCTTTTTTTGTTTTGGTTTGGGTGGTAGATGGCACAGTTGGAAATGGTTTTGAGGTTAAAGAGGAGGGAGATTTCTCAATAATTTTATCCGTAATAAGTTGTACAAGTACTAGTTAGCATTTTATTTTTTAAAAATCCTTTTTAATTATTCTAGTGTCCTAAAAGCTGACCCTTTATTTGTTCATTTTACTTTTTGGTTGATTGGTTACTGAATTCTTTGTATTTTCTACTTTTTCATACTTTTTTGGTATGTGAATTCTTTGTATCTTGTTATGATTTTTGAATTATGTTCTTTTTTCCCTTACCTTTTGTCCAACAAACTACATTTAAATATTGTGCATACTTCTTTAATGTTAAGGATGTAATTAGAAACAATCATCAATAGACAGTTATTTTGGGACAGATTGTTTGGGCTAAAACAACAGTTAAAATGTATGCATAGAGCATATCTCAATCTCATGGTGGAGTCTACAATCTCTCTGTGTAACTCCGTATTAATTCAACTCTATTTCTTTTCCAGGATCTAGCTCCTCACAAATCTAGGATAGAAAATTTTTCTCCCTCCGTCTCGTCTCATTTTATGTAAGACTTCTCAACTTGGCACGGTATTTAAGAAATTTTTTTTTTTTAAATTTATGATCTAAAATTATTCTTAGATATTTATGTGGCTGAAAATTATTTCTTTAAAGGTAAAAAGAAAATTTTAAAGTTAAATTATTTTTAATTAAAATAAGATAACATCTTTTTTAAACGAACTAAAAAGAAAGTAATACCACATAAAATGATATAGAGGGAGTAACTAATAATGGTGTGCACGTAAGTGAAAGTAATTCAAAGTCTTAATTTGAGATGGTGTACCATCCTATCTCAAGTTTCATAATTCTTAAGGGTCATTTAGTAGAGCTTACATTAATTATACATAGACTATTTATTATGCATTAATTGTTTAACTTGATGCATTGAAAATAACGTGCGTTGTATAAAAAAAATTGATTCACAAGAATACTCTTCACAATTATGATAGAAAAGATATAAGAATGATTTTGAGGGATAATGGGTCTTTAACGCTAATGCATGCATTAAAATCCTTTGCATTAGTAATACCTAGAAATCCATAGTATTAGTAATGCACACCTTAATACACAATAGTGTATTAGTTATATCCAAACAAGGTATTATATTACTAATACAAAGAATTAATACATGCATTATTGACCCCCAGTGTTGATAATCAGCATCTTGAGACGTATTTAACATGGATGATAGAGCATAATAACGCGATGACTAGCAAACAGCATCAGCTAAGAAATGTGCAGGCTTCATATAAGGTTTTCTATGGATCTTTCCAATGCCAGAAAACATTAACATTTACAGGGTCAAATTACCCAGATAGCTATTGACGAAGCATGGCCCAAAGTTTTATTTTAGTAGAGAGCATCTTTAAGGAGAAACTTCCCATAGGCAACTCTCAAAATTGTTTGCTGGGCTCCTTTCTAGATATAAACCTGCTGTTCTCTTAACTATATTTTATATTCGTTTGCAGGTATATGATGGATTTGTACTTCCTCTGATTTCTTAAGTTACTCTGGGCTTCCTTTGCACAACAATGATTATCTACTCGAGGACTCTCTCTCCGGTTGAGAAGAAATTCCAGACTAATGTGCCTATGATGTATAATACGACGGCCACCTTAAATACATCATCCCAGGACCCTGCATAAGAAAAATACAGGAATGCCACTGAATAAATCAACTCAAAGCCGATTTCTTATTCAGAACCACAAAGCTGGTAAGAAAATATACACCATAAATACCTTTTTGTAGTATGTATCCAGTTGCAGCTGTACCGAAGACACCAGCTAGCACACCAGCAGTGTTAGATAATCCCAACAACACTCCCTGCAGGAGGGAAAAGTAAACAAAAGTTATTTCAAACATCTAAATTTCAAAAACAAGCTATGAAATGTCCAAACTGTTTTGTTCAATAAATGATTGGCCAGGTAAGCCTCAACAGAGGTTTACAGCCTTCAACCCACAAGCTAATACGATGTAAAGGCTTGAATCAGCACTGAGTTTAGAAAAGAAATGAAGCCTTTTGAAACTTGTCGTTTTAAATATGCCATAGCATTTGTGTCGCAGTAAAACTTTTGAAAGTTGGGGCATTAAGCATGTAATAACATTTGTGTCGTTATAAAAAGTTTCTCATTAATGATAAATTGGGAAGTGTAAAATTAATTGTTTCCAGTTAATCTTTTTAAAACGGACTAAAAAAGAAACTGTCAAATAAACTGGAACGAGGGGAATAGTAGTTAACAGTGCTCAAACAAGAACTTCCAGTAATGATGCCAAGATGAAAGTCCATGAGTTGCATCCTGGGAGCGCAGTTACCTACTAACGAGGAAAAAGAATAGGAGAAACAATTCCAGACATGGGAATCAACATCAAAAGCTATTCTTTTTCATTTTGCCACGTATAAGAAGTAGAAGTACTTACAGCATAACGTGGTCCAATGTCTTGGTGATTAGAGTAGAGGCCAGATTGAGAGAAAGCATCCGATCCCTGCAAACAAATCCAATCATTATTTAAATCAACAGACTTGCAAGAATCTCCCAAAAGTATGCCATTCCATTATCTATGGCACTGACCTGACTGCACGCCATGCATAGCACTGCGAACGCAGGAGTCTTCACATGGCTTAATTGTGTAAGAAAAAAAGCAGGGCCCAGAAAACCAATCGATTGCATAATCTGCAAAATTTTTTAGGTCGAGTTATTTATTGAAAAAAATAAATACAAATAAGGCTCATCATTCAGATGGTAAAAAACTATAACGCTATACACTGTATAAAACTTTATACAAAAGTTTTATTAAGTTCTTGCCTTACGGACTGATGTTATGGAGAATCCTTTGCTCACAAGTGTATCAGCAATCCAACCCCCTAAATTTGCAAATATGGCCATGGTCAGCCAAGGCAACACACACAATAGTCCAGATTCGGTGAGGTTGAACTTCAAAACCTGGAGAAATTGGAACATTGGAAAGAAAGACCTTAATCAACTTATATAGTGAGGTTTGTTCACAATGCAGTACCATCTTCTAAATAATTGATGAGCATTGAGTCATTTCAGATAATTTAACCCAACACCTCCAAAACTCAACCCACAGAATGCAGACAAATGTCAAGATCCGCTAGAGCTAGTAAGGTAAGCACTTCTAAAGATGCGCAAAAACAAACCAATATCCAAATTCAAGTTATAGTATAACTGCAATTTTCACAAGATTATTACTTCAGATTCAGCATCATAATTAAAAGTTCTAGAGCCTTGAATATTCTGAAGATCTACAGGTTCATGAATGATAGCAAGACAAATATTTCAAGACGTCACAAGAAATATTGATATAACAAAGCCAGAATGTGAACTTCAACAAAGAAAATAGAGCAGAATGGATTAGCCTTCAGGAAACAGTGCATGAATCTAGTAATATCCCCACTTGGACCAAGACAACGTTTAAAGTTTTGTTTATTATTTTGTTCTCCATTTTCCATGGTGATGAATATGCTACGAGAAGAAATTATTCCAAGAAGTATGTATCAGATACCTGACTATAGTATGTAGGCATCCATGTCAGGAGAATAAATGTTCCCCAGTTATGACAGAAATGGGAGATAATGAGGGCCCAGACAGGTGCCTTTGATAAAATTAGTTTCCATGGTATGCTAGTGACAGGTTCCTTAGAGACGCTTCCACCCATGATCAGCCTCTTTTCCTGCTCACTAAGCCCTGGATCATCTTTTGGAGTGCTATATGCCTGGAAAGCAAAGATGGTCAATGTATAACAAAATGGGTTAGTCTGGTAGGACTCAGATATGATGGCACAGAAAAAATAAACCAGACAGAACTGGACTCCAAGAGGTCACCCTTTTCACCAGAACCCATAAATTACTGTAGCTAAAACTATATCACAGGGTGATATCTCAACCGTGAAAAATCATGGAAAGGAAATTTCAACCAGACATCTTTGAGCCATTGACATGAAACTGATGCACCTAAATTTTAGCTCTAAACAATAATCTTAGAAGCTGAAAACTAATAACTCTGTTGCATTGTTAGGACTTCAAAAGAAGCACCACAAAGGTTCATTTTATCTCGAGTCAATTTGATAAAAACAGTGAAAAGGGGGAAATAATGAGAAGTCATGAAAATTTTGCAAGACTATAAATTACAGAAATCAAATATACAAAAAAAGAAAACAAACTCACCTTAGTCAACCACAGTGCAAACCAAATGCTTCCAAGGGAACCAAAGGAATAGAACACTGATGGCCATCCGTACTTCTGGATCAAAATAGGAGAGAAAGCTAATCCTGTAACAGAACCAAGATACATTCCACTATACACTAGAGCAAGAGATCTGCTTCTTTCTGAGACAGGAATCCACTTTGAGAGCATATTATTCATAGCAGGCATTGCGACACCCTGACAAGAACTTACAAAGTCAGAACAAGACTATGCATGTGATAATTGATTTAACTCCTTACCAACTACAGTTTCGGTACAAAAGAATCAGAGTGCGCGGTGAGGCCAGACAACTGATCCATAAGTTTATGAGATGTATCTTCTTTAATATATTTTGTTTAGCATAGCTAAGCATGAAGCAACTGTTTGTCTTTCAATGTCCATAACCAGAATAGCTTCAGGCTACTCAATAGTTGGAGGACAACTTGCAATTTTGAAAAACAGTTGTGGCTGAGATTTCGGAAGAAACTGGGAAAAAACATATAGCGACTAACCTCCCCAATACCCATTAAGGCACGCACAACAAGTAAGAATGGAAGTCCAAGTCTGGCAGCAAAAGGAGTTAAAACAGTTGCAATTGACCACCAGACAACTCCAAAGCCAAGCACTACTTTCCCGCCAAGTTTATCAGCCCATATTCCTCCAACAATCTGCATATAGAACATGTAAAATGAAAGTAAGATATTGGTTTATCTAGCACATGAGAGTAACATACCAGAAATTGAATTCTGTTGAAATTTGTTTTAGTTACTACACTAGTTTTTAGCAAAAGAATTTGTTTAGTTTAAGATGTGAATTTTGAATTTTAGTTAGGTTGTTTGATTGTTAAGATATTTTAGGTTATTTTAAATTTCAAATTATGCAGATTATATGTTTTATGTTGGCTATTTAAAGCCCCTCAATGCTTACTAAAATTATTGAAAGCTATTGAAAGTCATTTTAATCCATTGAGAGACTCTTTCAATCTTTTTGCTGCCCCATTCGCCTTTTAAAAAACCAACAAATTCGTTCTCCTACGTGTTTGTCTCTATTCAATGGCTACATAGATTTGAGTTCTAAGGTTAGGTTAGAAGTTAATGATAGATAAAATCTTAGGTTGGACGTGGAAAGAATACATGAAACCACATCCATCATGCAACAGATTGACCAAATACTAGTACTGAAACAGCAAAAGTTCCTGCACAAGAAGAGCCCAAGACAATGTTAAAATGAAGAAAACCTGAGTGAGAAGATAGCCCCAGAAGAAGGAAGACTGGATGAGACCAACCGTAGCGCTGTTCCAGTTAAATTCCTTTGACATCGGAAGAATTGCAATGCTCATGTTCACCTAAAACAAAGCCGAGTTAGGACAGTATTAAATGGCCACACATTGTCTTGTATCAAAAAAATATCAAACAGATGAATTAAAAAAAGTATGGAAGGAGAAACCTCATTTTTATTCAGCTAATTTTAATAACTTCAACAATTTTAGTGACTTAATATATAACTAAAAGCTTAAAGACAACTAGAACCTCATGATCATGTTTAAGGAACACATTTTGATGGTGATCATCAAAACATAGGATGTGCGACAGTTTAAGTGGCCATGAAATTCTGCATGTGTTTAAGCTACTGAATCGATTATGCTTAGGTGTCAATTTATTTTTAATTGAAAAGTGTTAGCAATGAATACTACATACAAACATCCCAAATAGGCATTATAATATCCAATCGTAGGAAGGGCCATACGATCAGAATGGAAAGCTAAGTATCAAAGTAAAAGTTGGATGAACTGCTCACGCGATCCATGTTGCATAACAAAAATGCAACAAAACACAGCAGTACAACAATCCATCTTCTTGGAAATTGCTCCCACCAAGGTTTTGACTGCTCAACCCCTTCTACCAAAATGCCTTCACTTGCCCCTTCCGATGACATAAGAGACCCCAGCGCCCCAGTTATGTCATATCCATCAGATTTGTAGTCGGCTTGGGCTCTATTTACTGCAGCATGCTTTATCTGCTGCTTTTGTCCATCAATGAAACCAAGCTTATCCAGCTTCCTTGCTTGAAGCCAACTGTCATCTGAGTCACTAGAGGAAAAATAGCATTCCCATCCTTTGGTTCTTCGCTTAGGATTGATGACATGTGACTTTCCATTAAAGCGGTTAGGTTGAACAACTTCAACATAAAATGGCGATATCGATCCAAACGATTTACCATCCAAAGGTCCAATAGATTGAGGACGTGAGCTATATATGCAACCCGAGTACGATAAGCCACTCCTTGAGCGATACCGCTCATTGAATAACATATTCCTCTGAACATACTTCAAAGCAGCAAACCTAAATCGCTCTCCATGGAGATGTACTGTATACTGCTCTCTGCCTGTTGACATAATTCATTGATGTATTAAATAAGGCACCACGAAGATGCAAGATACTAAGAACGGAATAGATCAAGTAGATGACAAAATCAGGAAAAGGCTTCCGTGAAATGTAAAATTCAGTTTTTGCAGCATTTTATCATGACCAACAAGAATCACTAGATTTCCTGAATTTGTAGTATTCACATGTCCAAATAATTGTGTCAAATCATGAGTTAATTTGCGTATGTTCGTTTATTGATCCCAGTTTTGGAGTCAACATTCCCTTAGTTTGTAATGTATAATAACTATTTATCAAATCATCAATTACTTTACACAAGTTTGTGCCAAAGGATAGTCCTTTAGAAAGTGTGCAAGAGATTTTTAGAAGCTAAGATGATCAGAGAGGTTACACTATGAATGTTATCTTGATAGAATAGGTCTTTTCTGTTTAGTCTCAGCACAAAGTACCAAAATGATTCTACAATGATTTTCAATGAACAAATGGTCATTCTTACACATTTCCGAGCTGTAACTAATTTAAGGGACTCTTTGGCCATGCAATTTGAACTTCACATTTGAAATTTGTGTTTGTTTATGACTTTTGATATAATTTCAACTTCAATTTGAAATTTTGATTTCGAATCCCAAATTCACCTAAACAGTAGAGTTTCAATTCCAAATTTGTAATTCTAATTTTTTAAAATTTAAAACTTGACCCATAAGTTAACAACAACAACATAACAAAGTGGGGTGTGGGAAGAGTAGAATGTACGCAGCTTTGGAGAGGTTGTTCTCGAAAGACCCTTGGCTCAAGTGCACCAAATTTCAATACAAATAAGAAGGAGACAATGAAGAAAATATAGCAAATCATAAGAAAACTGTGAAAAGTCTACCAGAAAGGAACAATAACAACAACAAAATAGTGCAATAAACAAAGCACAATAAACAACATACTAAGTATTGAAAATTTTAAATTTTGAAAGAAAAGGGCTCATTCGTGACATGAAGAGATTGTTTATACCATGAGGGACGATTATGTTAAAAAATAAAGTAGTTACTATATGATTGATTTATTGGACCAATTGATCTTTGTAAGATTATGTGTATTTAAGAATCTGTAATAAATGTAATCGCAGGCATTTATTTATAAAAAAGGAACAAGGAGTTGCATGATTTGAAATGTTCCGCCCTAATATACACGCATTGCCTTGTTTATGGACTATGGTTTCATAAGATTGTATAAGACTGGACAGACATTTATTTATGTAAAAGGAACAAGGAGTAATATGATTTAGTAATGTCCCGCCTTAGTGTATACACATTGGTTTGTTTATGAACTATGGTTTGTTTATGTCATAATTTTAATAGTTTTCACAGATTTGAGGTTTTCATGTTTATGAGACGAAGTACAATATTTGAAATCCAAATGACACATCCAAATAAAATCTCAACTTCACATCAACCTTTGCCCAAATCAATGATTCAAACACCTATGAAAATGTCTTAGTTATAAGTTAAAACAGTTTACAAAATCAACCTTGATATGTACCCTTAAATGAATGCCATTTCTATTACCTCTTCCACATCTGTTGTATTCTTGGTCTAAATTAAACACTTAAATGACCAAAACTAAGATATCTCCACAAAAAATCTACAATTATCCAATTGCCTGCAAACTTAGATGCCAGTATAACTCTACAGGTTAACTCAAGCATTCAGGCAAAACAGTATTCCAGCACAAAAAAACACATACAGAAATCCAATAATCTAGCACAAAATCATGAAAGCTCGAGTCCTTATCGACCTGTTCTCAAGCCGAATTTCCACCAAAATTAAATATTCCTAATCATAAAGAACTACATTCACAAATAGGCCACATGCATCCTCCATCCAATAATTTTTCACTAATTCCCAAAATGCTTCAGAGTCAAAACATTTTCTGTAGAAATTCTCAACTTCCGTACACTGAACTAATCAGCTACACAGAAACACCTAACAGTTAAGTATCCAAGGACAAAAATTCATAGACGGGGAATTGCTTACCTGAACCGATGAAACAACCGAAGTTCCGGTTGGAAACAACGGCGCCAATAGCCATTGTCACCGGCGACTACGTTTCCGGCAGCAGCTAACAGTCTCAGACTCTCAGCTCCAGACGAAATTCGTTCTCCGTCAAAAATCCAAAATTCTCTCTCTAAAAACTGTGCAGAGAAAGAAGATAACAAGAGGAGTGATGTTCTTCATCCGAATTTCAGCAGAAAATCGCTACTTATATTTTCTTTTTTCTTTTCTAATAAGCGGGAAAAGTAAAAATCTCAGCGGGCGTCGATACAACCCAAAGCAACAGAGGGCTGAGAAATTGATACGTGGCGTTTCATCCACTGCTAGGTTGTTGAAATCTCGGTAATACCCCTTGCATAATGTAGGAAATCGATGAAAACAAGTAAGGGTATTTTGGGTATTCAAAGGAAAGCTTTGTGCTATCGCTTTTACTGAAAAGCCCTTTATCGTTGCATAACAAATTAAAGAATTATTCCTTTTTGTTGTGGATATTTTTTATCCACATCAAATCTCAAATTGTTGTAGTCGACTCAACATGTGTTTATATTAGAAAACAATATTTGAAGAAAAAAATTATTTATTAGGTTTAGAAATGAAGAAAATAAAAAGTTTGTGGATGACAAAATTATCACTTGGAAAAACTAATCAAAACTAAAATTTCCAATGAAATATTATATAACTACACGTTATCTTTTTTAAAAAATAAATTAAAGTAAATAAAGTTTTTATATCCAAAGCGGGTCTAGAATCTTACTGTTTTTTTGTTGAGTGTGCAACTATTTTTTATTTCTTTCTTACATATCAATGTCAATTCTAAAGTAGTAAATACCAAAGGCAAAATTAAATCGGATCGGGGGTTGGTTTGAATCGTTTTTTTATATTATTATTTATATATAATTAAAATTATATGTATATATATATATATTAGATATTGAACATTCTTCATACATTTTTTTGTATATTTATTTTTAATATTTTAAACTTGCATAGTGAAAATCTTAATATCGTCAGATGCCATGAATAAACCTCCTAACAATATTTAGTTATATGCTATAAATTTTACAAAGCAGTGATTTAGGACCTAAAATAAAGTAACTTATCATCTCGGATATAAAATATCTTTTGTAGAGATGATTATAAAGGGTAGAATTTTATCAATTGGTTTATATTTTCTTGAGTCAAGTTAAAAAAATATATATATCAGAAAAAAATTATTTGCTCCATAAAAAAGAGGGATAGATTCATGAATTTATAGTTTAATTGTCAAAGTCAGCTATATAATGTCATCACAGAACAATATTAATTTAATAAATGAGCAAAGTTTTATTAAATAAGATATATTCTCTTGACATAAAAGAAAAGAATTAAGAATATATTTAGTATATAGTGAGAATGAGACGAATCTATAATTTGATAATCAATCAATTACATGATTGAAAAATGATGTTTTAATTTCATATAATTAAATGTGATAGGATGTAGCAGTAATAAGTTTAAGTTGAAACTTGAAAGAAAACACAAAAACAAATATTTAATTCAACATCAATTGACTATTCTTATGTAGGACTCAAACTTAAGCCACGAACTAGTTAAGGACCAAATCCTTTCATTCACCACTCTATATATTATTGATTATAGATTTTTATTTGGAAAAATAACGCAACTAGACAAACATATGATATGTATTTATATTATACAACTATAGTTAGAAAAAATTATAATTTATAGTTATAATTAGGATTTTGTTACTATAGTTAGGGTTTTGTTGTTACTCTCTCTCTCCTCTCTTCTCCTTCTCTGCAATTTCTTACCAGATATACAATTACATGTATACAATTATTTTGACAGATATACATAGTCAATTCTACAAATATACATATACAATTCGCCTCTCTCCACTCTTTGTTCTTTCTCGCTCGCTTCTCTTCTCTCTCTCTCGATCTCGCTCGCCTCTCTCCTCCTAATCTCGATTGCCAGATATACAAATATATATGTATTTTAATATACATATATATTTATTTTACAGACATACACATACAATTTGACAAATATACATATACAAATTGCCTCTCTCCTCCCTCTCTCGATCTTGCCCTCCTCTCTCCTCCCCTCCAGGTCACATAGCCGAGGTTATGCCGTGTAATTATGTAAAATATAGTTATTTCACCATATTAAATTTTAAGCCTAGACTATTCATGAATATTTCCCTTTTTATTTTTATTTTTTTAACTATTAAATCACCTCTATTCATGCACTTGACAACTAATAACACAATTCTAGCTGGATAAGGGGCTAAGAATCAAATATTTGCACAAATGGCCTTTCTTGATCTCACTTTTGAGTAAGTAGGACAGAATTTAAAGAGTGTCCTAAAAGGCCATACGACGCAAATGATCTGCTAAGAATTGGTCCAACCCAACGTAATTATGGATCACTCTTCATTTTTTTAAGGCCCAAAATAGTTTCATGCATTCTTTTCAGTTTTCACACATATCATTTTTAATTGAAAAAATTATAGAAATACACAACTTATGTTTATAAAATTTTATATAATTCTAACTTTTTTTAAAAAATTACAAAAATTCCTTAAATGATGCAAAACTGTAATACCTACTGATACAAATTACAATCCCTACTTCTCCATGTATCATAGTTAAAGTCTCTTAATGCTTCTACCTTTCAATATGTATCACTGATTTTATTTTTTGTATCAACAAGAAGGAATTTTTGATAATTTTAAAAAAAGTTGATATTAGTTGGAATTAGCTCAAAAAAGTATGAGATTTGTGTAAGTTATACTTTTTAGCTTAAGTTATAAATATTAATATTTCAAAAGAATTACACCACTATCATAGGTAATCTGTTAGTATAACAGGTTGTTTATTCTACTTCTTAAGTTATCCGATTTGTCTTGATATAAGTAGTTACGAAGTAATTATGTCATACTAGATTAACTTAATTGGATCAAATAAGATATTATACATTGCAGTATATCCAACTTTAAAACTCATTTTCTTCTTTTGTACTTAAAGATTGTTTTAATAACAATATTACTGTAATACTTAATTATAGTAAGGACAACATATAAAGGGAGTATATCAAATATTTCACAAGTTGATTTCAATTAATATTGTCTGTTGAATACGAATACAGAGTAACTAATCAATGTAAGAAACATAGCCCCTTGTGAACAAGAGAGTTCTATATAATATTGAACACAAATTTTACTAGCAAAATCCCCCCAAAGCAATTAACCTTTCTCCCAGTCAAATCCAATTCAGGCTTTCTTTGAGTACATTGACTCCACTTTGCCATCATTTCCACCAAGCAACATATACTTATCCTTCCTTGTTAACTGAGTGCACTCAAATCCAAGAACCCCACCCAACACTTTCTGCACATGGTTTGCTACTTCAATTGATGTTTTCCCACCAGCCTTGCAAGTCATTTCCTTTGGCAATGGTTCAAGAAATGTCGCTTCATAAGTTGGCCTTGGGTTCATGAAAAAGAAATATGGATCCCAAAACTTCACCCCGCGGACAGTCGTGCCATAGAACATGTTCTGCTTTGAATCCACAGCTACTGGCACGATCCTATCGCTTAATTCCGCGAACAGAGCACTGAACCTCAACAAAAACGGTTCTCGACATGTAGTTCCCTCCGGGCATACAACTAAATCGCCCTTCTCAAGCAGTTTCTTGATCATTGCAGCATCAGCTTCGCGATCACGTGTCAAGGCAATGGCTGGAATTGGGGACAAGAATCTCGAGAGCTTGCTCACGCTATATGTGACGGTTGACACTTTCCTCCCGAGTGCAATAGCAATGATGATAGGGTCAAGAGCTGAACGATGATTACAGACGTAGAGGTTCCCTGGGGTCCCGGGTGATGGTGCAGGTGGTCGAGGGCCTTTGATCACGAGGTTGATCCCGACCATCCCATATGTATAACGAACAATGCGCTCAGGGAGAGGGAGATTGAAGTATACGCGAAATACTCCTAGAGCAAATCCAAATGGCAGCCAAATGTAGGTGATTAAAGCGTTGAATGGAGTTGGGCGCTGCACCAGGCGACCATCATGGAAGATCAATCTGCTTTTCAAGCGATCAAGTGGTACTGGTTTGGCTGATTTGCTAGGGAGCACCATATAGCCCTCCTGTTATCAAATAACCTATTAGTTGATGTAACATTATGATTTTCTGATGCATTTATTGTTCAATAAAGAAAAACCAACCACTCACTATAGCAATTTCTAAATGAATGAAAAAAAACAAACACTTATTTTTGGAGGGATGGAGTATTGATGTCTAAGTTCATTGTGACACACAAGTGAACACTGGGTAGGAGAGTAATTGGTGAGGCCCCTCCACAATTTACTTTCACATGTGTGTGGCTCAACCACTACATTAAATGGCATAGTTATTTTAATTTATTCCAAGTACTATAGAGCTGTAGTAAGAAACTCAATTCATTGGAGGCTTTTTTTTTCTTTGTTGATTCTTTCAAGAAATCAAAGATAAGGTTCAATTTTAAGAAATATTTTCAGATAGAATTCTTCACGCAACATACTTGACAAAATAATACAACAATAATATGACAAGTTCAAAAATTAGCTATGTTTGGTTAACAACATCATCCACTAGTTTGAACAGACTTTGATTAATTGTAGTAATAATTAAAACAATTTGCCACAGATAGAAATGGAAAATTTAAACGCCAAAGACTTAAATATCGTTAGATTTCCTCCATATAAAACACAAAAGCTTCATTAACATTATCTAGATGTTCCAAATATGTACGCATACAAGAAAATTAAGTTATAGTCCTTCCATTTCCCAAAAAATGAAGAATTCAGACTACTTTCCCTTTTTGACTTAATTCTTAAAGAAAAAGATATTTAAGAAATTTATTTTACTAAACTAACTTTACTAACAATACTTTAGAAATTTAACTTTTGACTACTACTCCTTCCGTCCAACTTTACTTAGCCCATATTGATTTGGTACGGGGATTAAGAGGTAGTAAATACCCTTTGATTATAATAAATACTATGTCTTGAAAAATATAAATGGGAAAATGACTAGAATTAATAATAAGGGTAAATAAAATACTGTTCCTATTTTAATCGGTCACATTTTTCAAAAATATAATTATTCTATTAGACGAGGAAATAATTAACTATTTTTTTTAAAAAAATTCATCCTCAACATTAGTCCTTTTAGAAATTTTAAAAAGCCATGTTAATAACAAGATGAGTATTTATTATAGAGAAATTAATGTTGCTGACAGATTTAAAATATAAACACGATGCGTAACTTATTTTCTTTAATTTATAAAATCATACTTATTTTGAGACGGTAAAAGTCATGAATAAAGATAGAGAGCATAAATTAGAATAGAGTATTGAGTTGTGATTAAGATTAGTGGTAATTAGTAATTAATTACCTTGCAAATGGACATAAAATCATGATCAGATTCTCGATCACCCAATCCAATATCAGGCATTTCTTCTCCAAATTCCTTTAAAATTGACAGTTTCTTCCATTTCCCAACCAAAATTCCAGGACTCTTCACAAATCCAGTAGCTTTCTTCGTTTTCGGATTCACCTCGATCTCTGTTCCAAGAACTTTATCACCTCCCAAGAAATCCTTCACAAATGGCTCAACCATAATAGTCGGATTTGCAGTAACCACGACTTTCCTCTTACACTGATCGAACACCTCGAAACTCTCCTTCCTAACATCCGCCGCGTAAAATCTCGGGAGAACAGCTCGCGAAGCGAGCTCGATGTCCCGAATTTTGAGTCCGGCGAAGGAGATGTAAATCAGCATCTGAATTGCCAATGCTTCGGAGATGAATATGTACGCGATGGCGATGAGAGGGAAGGAGAGGAGGAGGATCAGTCCTCGGAGAAGGCTTCCAGCTTCGATTGCAACTAGCATGAAGTAAGGGAAAGATGAACGAGAAATTAAGAGAGTTCCGTCGAGATCGGCCGCGACCGAGCGGTGGTCCACGGCTGAGGTATCACATGTCGTCACCGAGGGGAAGCTTTTTTTGGATTTTGGAAGTGACATTTTTGTAAAAACTCTTCACAGAGAAAAACAGAGCTTTTTTTGGATTTTCGTAAGAATGGAAGATGAGGCGAGGGAAGATCCGGTTTTAAATGAAGGAGGTTGCATTGAAATTACTTAAAAGTCCTTGTGATTTGGGTTTTACGGTTGGGGAATTTTCTGGATGTAATGACGGAAATGTCCCTGCTTGAATTTAATACTAACATTAAATAAAAATGGGAAAAATATTGGTTTGGCTTGGCTGTGCTTTTGTATGAAGATAAAGATTGAACTTATGACTTTCATTCTTCATAAATGATGAAATTTATTGAATTACCAGACTCAAGTTTATCTACAACAACTTATTAACTCATTTATACGAGCACACATATATATTATCGCTTTTAAGTCTGAACAAAATAAAAAGATTGTTATAAGTTAATTAAAAATGATCTTTTGATTCATAAATATCGAGTAAGAATGTGCGTTTCTTATTCTTTTCAAATATTACTTGTGAAATTATATTAAATTTATTGTTATTATAATTCATAAACAATTGGTAGAATAAAGTTAAATTTTCATAAATGACATTTTTATATCAATAAGAAGTTAAATTGGTGAGTAGATACTTATTTTGGTTGAATGCAAGTTATATTTGTTTGTTAAAGTCAGACTCGTGTTTGGGAAGTAATCATGGTGGATTTACCTTGATTAATAAAATTAATTTAATTAGGAAAGACGGCAAGGAACTGTTCAATATGAAATATGTGAAAGAAAGTTAAAATTGGATTTTTGTTTGAAAGTGGATCATTTGTTTTTATGTTTGGTATATAAAGAAAAAAAATTATTTTAAAGATATTTATATATATTTAAATAAATATTATGGGAGGAGTTGAGACTCGAGAGATAAGCGTGAAGTGTGATGAATATAAAATGTATTGGAGAATGAAAAAATACAATTAATATAGAATAATACTTTGTGAAACTTGTTCTTCTTCTTTTTTTTTTTTTTACTTTTATTAGACAATTTTTTTAAAAAAAAAACTTACTTTTGACTTTGAAGTACTTTTTTTTAAAAATTTTTTAGAGGTGTTTAAAAAATATATATATATTTTTTTAAACACTTACCTTTAGGCCAATTGTTTTTTTTGTAAAATAAGTCAAAAATCAAAAATGGAGAATATATCTATTTTAACCTTTTAATTTGTAAGTTAATTTTTTATAAACTTTCTATCAAAAAATTTTACTGAACAAATATTTTCTCCATAGCAAAACACACCCTCAATCTACGTATGAAAGTAAATTGAATTTTTATCATATAACTAGTTACAAGAGTTTGTGTCAGTATGAATTCAGTACATGTTATTTTTCATCTCAATTTATACAATATTAATCGATTTTTCATACATATTTTTATTCGATTTTTTATACATATTTTTAAAAATTTAAAATTGTTAATTATTATGACTTATAGCACATTTTATGTTATTTTAAAATAATATATGTTATTTATTTTTTTCCAATTTATATATGTTGCATATATAAAATTTTGACAGACAATCAAAATTCATATTTATTTCTTAAATATTTTAAAATTTTAATGTTGAAGCAGCTTAAAAATGATTTATTGGAAGTAATATTATAAAATCAAGTAGTCGAAGAAGACATGCCAATTGACAATTCCCTTTAAAAAAACATGATTTTTTGGGGTAACACTGTAATTCATAATTAAAGCAGCTGAAAAAATAATTAATAGAAATGATGTAATAAAATCAGGCAGTTGAAGCAGACACATTAATCAATATTTTTCTTTAAAAAATAATTAATTAGAGATAATATTATAAATTTATAACTGTAATAGCTGAAAAAATAATTAATAAAAATGACATAACAAAATTAAATAGCTAAAATAGATACATTATTTACTTAAGCAAATAACTAAAGTAGACATATCGACCATGACGTGGAGTAAGTAAAAGTAATGTGACGAACTTATTACAAGTATGAAACTTTTGTTATTAATATTATAAATTTATTAATTTAATATAAGCATCCAATAATTTTTTATTTTGTAAATCTTTGGTTGCCAAGCATATCAGCAATTTCTTGTGTGTGATTTACAAGTCTTGACTCACTTTCTCAACCGACTAGACTTTTATGTCTTCAATTTCATTATCAACATTACTTCTTCCTAATTTGGTTGTGCTATTAATTGCAAAGCTGTCATGTTTGGTGGCCATTTATTATATTTTGGATTTGATTTGTGAACTTGGCTTTTTGCCCAATAAACTTCAAGAAGTAATTCAAGTAAATAATCTTTGATAGGAAATGCTTCCCTCCTCCCCCCAAAGATCTCGAGTTTGAGTTCTGGGAGTGAAATTTTTTTGGTAGGGAATGCTTCCCTCCCCCCCTTCTCCTCCCCCAAATGGAGTCCCACGCGATACGAATCTGAATATAGTTGTAATTCAAATATGGCACTGAACACTGGGTAAAAAATAAATAAAAAAGAAATAGAATAAAAAGAATAATTATATGTGTGTGTATAAGAATAAATTATACGGGTAAAATAAATAAATAAATATATATATAAGAAAATTTTGTGTATACTGAAAAGAAGGAATGTATTTGTCAACCAATTTTGAGGGTTTTCCAAAAACAGGTCTGCATACATTTTTTTCTCTCTAAATTTTGTTTGTGAGATTTCACTGAGTATGTTATTGTCGTTTTTGTTAACCAATTTAACCTAAAAGAATAAATAAATAGAAATAGTATCAACTAATACATGCAATTTTTATTCCATTATCTCTTTTTTATTCTTCATATATAGTACTAGACTTCTAGGGAAATATGTTAAAATTGGAGGGCCAAATAAATACAAAAAATTAAATTTTGAGTTATATTATTGACTTGTACATCCAAATAATAATACACAGTCTGTAATGAAACATCAGAATAAATGGATGTTTTTATTACTATTTTTTCTTTCCCAAGCTAGAAAGTATTCATTTGTTAAAATAGTATAGCAGAAAAAGATGTAACCAATTACTCAAGATATACAAACTCCAATCCATATTAACAAGAAACCTTAAGCATATCAATTACCATTTCAAGAAGAAAGTTGAAAAAACAATGTATATGGTCTTAGTTAGTTATATCAACATGTTAGACAAGAAAAAGGAGACATTTTTCTTTATTTGGTGTTCTACATGTCCATTGAATCTCGATTAAATTTATATTTGTGTTGGAGGATAGCTATATATACAATAGTTAACTGAAATTTGATACCTCTAACTAAAACAAAAAAACACTTATCATTCCTCTACAAATCTTTGGTGTAGTTTATTATGTGCCTTTATGGACACATGGAAGTCTAATAAGTAGGTCAAGTTGGTGTCTCTATTTGTATATATATAATTGGCTAGCTATTTATTACACAATAGGCTTACTTGTACCAATTTTCTTTCACAACCAATTTATATGAAGACTTTTTTAGCCTTTTGGTGTCTATTTAGTCATTCTAAGACTAACATAACACATGAGTTCATTAACTAAGAGTCTCAGTAGAGTTGGCTGGGAAAGAAAATTCATTCAACTATTCAAGTTATACATAGTGATAGTATATGTTTATTTTGTTTATTAGTATAAGTACCATGATCAGATCACTCGATGAACTACAACAACAACATATCCAGTGAAATTTCATAAGAGGGGACTGAGAAGGGTAAAAATGTACGTAGACCTTGCCACTATCTCATAGAGATAGAGAGGTTATTTCTGAAGAACCCTCATCGCAAAAAATATCATCCCCCAAAACAGAAAATACTTGATATGAAACGACGACTATGGTAGAACAAATGATAGTTTATAAAGACAATAAAAGTAACAAAATAAATGACGGACAATAATAATACAAAACATATCGATACAACTAACCCTACTAACCTACTATATCACAAGGCCAAACATCATCCTACCCTTACTAGCCGTCTAACCTTCTACCCTAACGCAACCTGCACCCCTTGCTAAAAGTTCTAATTTTGAGTTTATGTAAACTCAAATAATTTTGACGTAAACTTCAAAACCTGAATTAACTCGTGGAGAAATTGATACTGGTGGTGAGAGACATAGGCATGAAGTGTAATTGAATGTAGAAAAAGGAAAATTTAGAAAGTAGTTGGGGAGTGAACTAGATGATCAAACCAGGAAGCTAGGTCCCCTTGTTTTCTTGTTGCAAATTCATTAATTGACCATCAATGTATGAGTAATTTATTAGATGCAACAACTATAGACCACATATATTTCCCACATTACATTACATTACATGAGTAATAAAAATACATATACAGCTCCACCAACTTCCACCTATATTATATCCCATTTTGTCTCCTCACTTAATTATTAGTCCCTTTATATCTTCTTTATTTATTTTCTTGTCTTTCTTTCAACTTTTTGTCTAAATGAACGTATTATTTATAAAAAAGAAAAAACGACATGGTCAAATATTTTAATCATTATACTTCATTATTCTTGTGTAACAATAGGAATATCCATTATTTTATGTACATGGATAATACGAATTGTACTAATAATTTTAACGTGTTTATTTAAGTTTTCAAGTTCACCTAGTTGATCTAGCTTGAGCACAACTTGCGTATTTAAATCTGTTTTATGGGAGGAAAAAAATAAACGTACTTCAAATTCAAGCTTATGAACAATCTCTCATTGCATATAATTGAAACATACAAAATTTCTTGAGTTCAACTTGTATGATAAAAAAAGATAAATTCGGTGCACTAAAGCTTTCGCTATGCACAAAGTCCAATGAAAACCTTACCTTGCATTTCTGTCAGAAGTAATTTTCAAGGTTTGAACCCGTGAAACGAAGTATTTCCTTTGTTGGATTCTTGTGCCTGGTCCCAACTGGAAGAAAGGAACTTTGGGCTCTTTTATAAGGATCCAATGTCCAACTTAGCCAATTTGAACTTCGGCCCACTTTCGCAAAGCCCATCTTAAATTATGCTTTCCAAATTTCTATTTTTCTTTTGCAAATACTCACCTTACAAGTTTTTTAACATTTTAAAATGTGCTAAATGATTTTTAAAAAAATAGTAGAATTTAGATTTTATATATATTATATACACATTTGACATAACAACATTTTTAGACTTGTAATAACAAGTCAGTTACCATTTAACCAAGTTATCATTAATGCATACCACCAGAAGGTAAAGCTCTAAACAAAAAAGATGGCAGACATAATAATGTCAATAATGAAAGCTAGAATAAATAAGATCAATTCAAGAACCAATACAATAGTAAAGCATTACAACAGCTTTTTGTACATGAGAATCAAACATTGAACATAATTCATAGCAAATTAACCAAATACTGAAACAAGACATAGCCATAGTCAATAGGCCAAGGTGTTTCTCAGTTCCCACTCTTGAATGGAATGGCTCTTATGATAACTTGGTGGTATAAGGCAGCAAGTGCAGCTCCAATGAATGGTCCCACCCAGAAAACCCACTGCATTTTCAAAATAAAGAACAAATCAAGAAAATAACTTAAAATAAATAACTATGCCTCGATCTCAAACAAGTTGTCACTGACTCTATGAATGTCTTAAGTCATATCTACAAATCCTTATCGCGCATGTCAGCATATTATGTCATGCTTTGTTTATTTTGTTTTACCATGGCTTCTTCACATCCTATTTATTTTTTTCCAATTGTTTTGAATTGCTTTTCTTGAGTAGTGAGATAGATATATGTATACCTGAGATGCCAGCAGTGCAGTAAACAAGCGCACACCTCATACCCTCAAAATCTCAAGCAATGCCTTGAACACCAACAGTGGTAGTTTTGCTATTAGCCCTTGACTAGCCCATGACAGTCAGACCCTACTTGTGCGATTACACTAGATATGTTTGTTGTTAGTCATCTAGTATAACTATATTTATTAAGAAATAATATACTCCATTCAAATAGTATAAGTTGACTACATCCATTCATGCATAAAGGTAAAACTTACATGGTCATCCCATGCATGTTGACTACATCCATTCATACATAAAGGTAAAACTTACATGGTCATCCCATGCATGTTCTCTGTTGTAGATAATGGCAGCTCCTAGGCTTCGAGCTGGGTTAATGCCAGTGCCTGTGATAGGGATGGTGGCCAAATGAACCAAGAACACAGCAAATCCAATTGGAAGAGGAGCCAAAATCTGTAAAACATAACCATGAGTTAGTTACATATGTGATTTTAATGAGGGACGTTAACTCATTCTTGTACAATGCAAAAATTAGTGCGTTTAATGGTAGTTTCTGTCCATTGCTTTGGTCTATTTGGTCTTTTTTCACGTCATTTAGGTACCCGACTGTCCATTTAATTAGCTCAACAGTAAAATCTGAAGCACAAAATGAGAAATCAGCCTATAAGTACTCACAGGGACATGGGAGTCTCTGGCATTTCTCTTGGCATCGGTAGCAGAGAAGACAGTGTAGACAAGAACAAAAGTGCCAATAATCTCAGCACCAAGGCCATCTCCTTTGGTGTAACCATGGCTCACAACATTGGCACCTCCACCCTTCATCTCATAAAACGATGGCTGGAACCCCTTGACAACACCAGCACCACAAATTGCACCAAGACATTGCATCACAATGTAGAACACTGCCCTGGTTAGGGACAATTTCCTTGCCAGAAACAGACCAAATGTCACCGCAGGGTTGATGTGTCCACCTGCAGATCAATCAGAACCAGGAATTTTGTCCGGGTTTAGAACAAAAAGACCAAATCTAAAGGTACTTGAGTTATACACATTGGCAGTATAAAGATTTCTTACACTACAACAACATACCAACTGTAATCTCACAAGTGAGGTCACGGGAGGATAGAGTGTACACAGACCTTACCCCTTAGACCCTTGGCTCAAGTAAAGATAAAGATTTCTTGCACTATTAACAGTAATTTAACTATGTTAGCAAGTTATTTACCATTTTTACTTGGTTACCATTTAATTATTATCAAAGATATTTACTTGTAACTGCCTTATAAGTAATCTGATTGTGTGATAGAACTTAAAACTCAATTTAAAAACCAGTTCTCCAGGATCTGCCATCTTTGGCGCAGTGTAAGGTACTACTTAGAATTTAATTAAGCTCTAGCAGAAGGAAATACCACTAGTATATCTAAAAAGACCATAACAACATTACATACAAAACAACAACAACAACAACAACAACAACAACATACCCATCCTACAAGTGGGGTTTGGGGAAGGTAGAATGTACGCAAACTTTACCACTACCTCATGGAGGTTGAGAGGTTGTTTCTTGGGAACACTCGTCTCAAAAACCCATAAGCAGAATAAACTAGATATCAAAGAAGGGGAGGGAAAAGAAAAGAAAACAGGAAGAGTGACTAATAACTAACACAACACATGATGGCAAACATGAGGACTTCCTAAGAGGTCACCCATCCTAGTACTACTCCGCTCAAGCACGCTTAACTTCAGAAAGGGGTTTGGTGCGATAGTGTTGGTATGATCGCAATCAACAACAACAACATACCACTGCCTCACAGAGGCAGAGAGGTTATTTCTTGAGAATCCTAGTCTCAAAAACCCATAAACAAAATAAACTAGATATGATTGCATCCAAACATTACATACAAAACGATAAACCAAAAAAGAATTTTTTATTCTCCAAATGGTCCAAAAGGAAATGGTAAATTTTGATGTATTATGAAACTCTTTAGAGGAGTACTAATTACTAAATGCAACAAACTCAAAAGCTGGTAAAGACTACTTTTTTGTTTTTTCCTGCTTCATTAGTCAGAAAAACACATGAAAGTTCTCATCTTTGAAACAGAATACCACTAAGCAACATGATAGTAACAGACAGAAACTTTGAAGTTAAACACACAGTTTTAGGCCTATAGAGGTAAAAAGGACACAATAGAGCTCTCATCTTTGAAGCAAAACACCACTAAAGAACATGATAAAAGACTACAACTTTGAAGCCAAACACACAACTTTAGGCAAATACATATACTATGGATGTCAAAAAAGAGTGAGATAGATATATGTATACCTGAGATGCCAGCAGTGCAGTAAACAAGCGCAAAAATCATACCCCCAAAAGCCCAAGCAATGCCTTGAACACCAACAGTACTACATTTGCTATTAGCCCTTGAATAGCCCATAACAGTCAATACAGTTATGTAAAGGAACAAGAAAGTAGCCATGAACTCAGCAATTCCAGCTCTCCAAAAAGACCAAGAATGGAGCTCACCAGCCTCAAAAAGTGGTGCTGGTGGTGCTTCTTTGTAGTCCTTGCTCTGTGCTGAAGTCCCTAATGGCTGCCTTTCAGAATACTTGGTTGCTCCAACCTTCACATCCTCTTCTTTCCCCTCCATTCTTCTTCAAGATTATGCCAAAGAAAACACCTTTTGCTTTTTTTCCGTTGTGTGTTGTCAAGATAATGGAGATGGTGATTCTTTTTATAGAGGGAAATTGCTGACAAATATTGTTTACTTTTTTATTTGTGCCCCTTGAGGTTTCCAATATTGTCACTCAAATATCCAATTATGAGAAATTGACAACTCCGGAATCTGTTTTAAGAGTTAAGCTAATTAATTAGGAGTTGTTTGTAGGATGTATAAAGATAATGTTAAATAGAGTGTATTAGTAATATTTGTATTTATTATGTTGACATATTTTTTATGTATTATTTGATTTGGTGTATTAAAATAGCAACGCCGTATAATTCTTCTAAAAATATATTTATTTATAAAGATACCTTTCATAAATACAGTGATAAAGATGTAAAAATAGTTATGAGGGGTAATAATTGAGTTTTTAACTATGCTAATGCATGCATTAAGTCTCTTTGCATTGTTAATGCATATAAATTGATGGTATTAGTAATATACATCTTAATACATAATAAAACGTATAATAATACATTATAAATACATGCTTATATTTTTACTAATACACAACTTATATTATTCTTTTTACTAATACATAGCATGATTAAATATACTAAGCAAGATATTATTAATATAACTAATTAATAAATACATTATTTTTACTAATATACTCTATCAAACTAGCTTTACAAGTCTATTCATTTAGAACCATTTCATGTTAGTGTAGTTTTGGTAAGTGTATTATGTTGCAAAACACACATTCCTAATTTGTTATCTTTCATATACACATGTAAATTTATCCTAGAATAAACTTTCATTACTAAATATGATTAAATACTTCGAGTCAATTATAATTTTTAAGACAAATAATTGTTATTCTTTTTGTTTCAATTTATGTGATATTTTTCATTTTTTAAGAGTCAGACAATTTAAATTTGATCAAAATTTTGCACATGAAATCTTTAAATTTTTTAAAATAAAATTTATACATTTATAAGTCACAGTAATTGATAATTTAAAATATATCAAAATTTTAAGATAAAAAATAGATTGAATTAAATCTCAAAATTTAAAAGGTGCCATGTAAATTGGGACAGAAAAAGTGTTTTTCTAGTGTAAAATAAAACAAGTTGCTTAAAGAATCTTTTCATTTTCTTTTCAAAATTACTTTCAAGCAATATGATGAGTGTATGAGAAAATTCATGACTTGAAACTCCATGTAAAGCAAATGCTTAGATGTTAAAACAAGGAATAAAAGAAGGTGGAGTAAACTGTAAATCATGTAAAAAAGAAAAGGACATGAAAGAAAAAGAAAGAATGGAATTAGGGGAGGAAATTTAATTTAAGGTAAAGTTCTTCTTTTCATACTCAAGTACATTTGTCTCTTTGGTCCATTTCTTTTTTTTGAAAATATTTTTTTTGCTTTTCCTCTTTAGTTTTGTGTGTCATAAAGATTAAAGAGCATCATTAGGCTAGATGTTTCTAGAAAAATGCAGCACTGAAAAGAGAAAAAACATTTTCTATCTTAATTATATTTTATATTTATAATTGGAATAGTTATATTTTGTAACTATAATTATAACAATATTTGTATGATTTGCACAATATTTGTATACGTTTGTATAATTCATATACAATTTACAGTTTTTTTTATAACATTTATGTATTTCGCTATACAATTTGTGCACAACATTTGTATAATTTTCCATACAACTCAGAGTATTTGTATATTTTGTTATACAATTTGATTCGCGCATAACTTTTATACAATCACGCATAGTACATTATTTGTATAAATTACGTGAATTATACAAAATTGTAATTACAGCTAAATATTTACCGCGAAGTATAATTAATTTAAATTATAACTATATTAATGTTAGAGCCCGCACATTTGCGTGTTGGTATCATGGTTATCGATT
>DF358103.1:97182-112021 GCA_000787875.1 Solanum virginianum | reverse complement strand
ACAATCTTTCTTGGGGCGATTATCCTTTCAATCAGCACAATACCACATCCATTACAGACTTGCCCCTCTGGGCCTCTGTGATCTTTCTCGGAAGCATCACTGCAACCAAAATAATCTGTCAGGAAAGGGATCATCCTAATAACACCGCTCTATCACACAATCTAAGATCTGAAGAAAGAGTAACATCCTAAATGTCCTGTAGCCTCCTATTTATAGATCTGGGGCCGAAAGAGTAACATCCTAAATGTCTTGTAGCCTCCTGTTTATAGATATGGGGCCCGACACACTGATAAATAAGACTCTACTAGACACGGTCTGTGGACACTCCGAGGATGAACTACTCTGATACCACTTCTGTCACGACCCAACCCCGTGGGCCGTGACTAGTGCCCGAATTGGGCACCCAGACTCAAATCTCGAAGATAGATTCCAAATAGACGGCTTATGCTACCACAAATATCAAACTCAATCACAAATCTGATCAAACATGTTTCCGAATTGGGTACCCATACTTTCTTTACTCTACGAAGATCATATTATGATTCCAAATAGACGGCTTATGCTACCACAAATATCAAACTCAATCACGAATCTGATCAAACATGTTTACAAATTCTTACGGAAATTTTCGAACAGACTTACATATATTCCTTAGATTATCCTAATCAGAAAATGACCTGCATGTCAGAAGATGCCAACAGAGTCCAACAGATCCAACAGAATATCGTATCCAAATATGGGCTAATAAGGGCGATATGGCGGGTAAGACTGGCTGTCAATATATTAAACATATTATGCACGTCTAATCAGACAAACTGGGCATAACCCACATGTGTATGTATCCACAGACCTCTAACAGATTGACAGAATCATAGGATGGGACAGGGCTCCGTCGTACCCCTGAACGGGCATATATAATGCAACGTACAAAAAAAATATACATATATATCAAAGTGGGCTCCGAAGTAGGGGAGCACTTCGAACAGCAGAAGGGATGTCCTAAGCTGATGGATCAGTACCTGCGGGCATGAAACCCAGCCCCTGAAGCAAAGGGGGTTACTACGGAACACATACCGAATATTTAAAGCAGAAGGTGCAATATATAAATCAGAGTAATGACTGAAGCAACATCATAGTGATCCAAAACATAACCAACATATCACAATGCATACCTTCAAAATACAAATCATGCATAGGAAAGAGGAAATAGGGACGCCCACCTGTCAATGACGCCCTAACACAGAACACCAAAAAGTTTCTAATCTCCGAATCCCCGTCACATATCACCTCACGACATATATCTCCGAATCACCTTCACATATCACAAACATATCAGAAAGCCCAATCATGACAGAACACCAACTAAGCGAAGCCCGGCCCTTGGGCGAAGCCGACCCGCTAAACATAAACACAACAGAACTCCAGAATATATTAGCATGCGCATGAGAACAACCAGCCCGAAAACTGGTGAAAAATATCATAATAGGCACAAATAGAGTCATGAGACTCATATGCACACAAAAATCATTATCATAAGTACCAGAAATAAGTAAACATTCATACTCAAACTCAAAAGGTCATTATTTTTCTCTTCAACTCCTTAAACGAGCTAGGTTTGCCAAAGTGAAGAATAAATGTTTTTCTTGCTCCAACAACACTTCCAAGCTACTTGGGGGACTCAATATAGGTGGTTTATAATATCAAAATAATTTTGGAATGAAGGAACATGAATTTTGAATTTCCAAGTTCTTCAAGTTTCTTAACAACTTGCTTATTTTTTTCTTTTCTAAGAGTTTTCTAGTCTTGAAAATGAATTCAAGCCAAAGCCAACATACATATATATACATAGAGGCCTTGGTCCACTTACACACTTGGACCAATAGGAAGCCAACACCTTGTCAAGTGGGCCCCACTTGGTCCACTTGGTCCCAGCTTATCTTCAAGAACCTTCTTTTAAAAAAATTTCACTTTAGCCCCAAACTTTCCAATAATGCCACTTTGGTCCCAAATATTCCAATAATGCCACTTTGGTCCCAAATTTTCCAATAATGCCACTTTGGTCCCAAACTTTCCAATAATGCCATTTTAGTCCTAAATTTTCCAAAAATGTCACTTTGGTCCCAAATTTCCGTAATAGTTCTAATGCACAAAAATACAAGTTCTAACAGAGCCAGGGAAGACTGCTACACTCACATGCCGTAATATCAACATATCATAAGCCCAGCACCTTACAACCTAGTCTAATCAAAGCTGGCCCGTGGGCAAACTGACCCACCGTATTCAGCCTAACTCTAGAACATATACATATATTATATTACGCATGACAACAACTAGCCCGGGAATCGGTGAATGATAGCATAATAGGAACGAATAGAGTTGTGAGAATCATATGCACACAATTCAGTATCACAAATCCAAAAGAGTAGTAAAATATTTATGTTCAAAAATACCATATTAATTGTTCACAATTTCTTTAAAGTTTCCAAATTTTTGGTAAAGGGCATTGCGGGTCCCACAGCTGATGAAAACCCGAATGAGCTCGAATCAGGAGGAACATATTTAACTTATATCATGTAAACTACTCCACAGCTGATGTAAACCCGAACGAGCCTGAATCAGGAGAAACATATTTTACTTATATTATGTAAACTACTAGGAAGCGTCTCAAAATGATTTTTGAACTTGATGAGTTTAGACTGTGAGCCTATGAGAGTTCTGCCTTGTATAAACATTGAATGAAGGTTCAGTATGATACCAAAATTTAAGATCGCCAGTTTACTCCAGGAGAGATGGTGTTACTTTACAACTCAACGTTAAGGTAGTTTCCTGGAAAAACTCAAATTTAAATGGATGGGGCCTTTCAGAGTTGTGCACATTTTTACCCATGGTACTATCGAGTTAGAGAGTAGGGATGGCAGAGCTTTCAAAGTCAATGGACAAAGGGTAAAAAGGTACATGGGTGACTTGGCAAAGGTCAAAATAGTGGAAGATGGGGACCTTGAAGAGGAACGAATGTAAAAGCTTCCTGTCGTGCCGTGACATTAAACCTGGCGCTTCCTGGGAGGCAACCCAAGGTATTCCCCTTGCATCTTTTTTATTTTGTCTTTACTTTAAGGACAAAATAATATCTTTTGGTGGGGTGATGAAGTTATAGGTTAAGGTGAAGTCTGAGTAGCCTCCAGTCCATAACTTCCCCTATTTTTGATCCCATGGTTTTCTTGTCGTGTTTCTTTTTCCTTGTGGATGGTTTTTTTTTGTGAATTGGCATGTTTTAGGAAGTATAGATAATGGGTAAGTTCATAATAGTAATTGTCTATTGGCCTATACAATATTGTTAAAATTGTTTTCAATGTTTTGATCAAAAATTAGGTACCCTCAACATTTTTGAGGTTGTAAGTATCGATGCATTCATATATTTTTGAATATCTGGTAATATTTGTTCTGATATTGTGAAGTTAAGCTGAGACTGAAAGCATGACCTATACGTCTATACTTGATTGTAGATGCAATTGTCATGTGTGTTGTGAGCTTAAGGTGGCCCTGGTTTGAGACATAGATATTACGTACTTCACCTTAGGCTAAAAGCATAAGTTGAGGGTGGCCCTTATTATGGTAAAGTAACAAAAATAAGGTGGTTAGTTGGGGCATAAAGAAAGAAAATGATTAATCATGACCCAGGTGAAGAAAAAGAAAAGATAAAGTGCCTTGATCTTAAAAGAAGTTTGAAATTGAGGCATAGCTGTAAAAAGTGAAAGAACAGCCTGGGAAAAGCTTAAAATGGTGTAATAAGGAAGGAATTAGTGAAATTTCACGGTTTGTGCAGGTAAAAGTGTTGGTAAGCATGGTTCAAGTATAACTTTTAGTCACTAAATGCCTAAAATATCATACCAAAGCACTATGAACCTATCTTACAAGATCTTAAGTCCTTAAGTGATCCAAATCCACTTTGTCACCGAGCTAAAAGATAAGTATAAAGGCAAGCTTATGGTGTTAGTCATTATGCATGAATTTCAATTTTTAGAGTGAGAATGGTTCCTTAGTCCCTGATTTCTGCATGTTCTTGAGTGAGTATAAGGGACTTCTTTCTAGTGAGGGCATTTGCACTACTTGAGTAGCATATGACTATGCGAGTGAATGAGGAAGGTTAATGCTCCATAGCTTATCAAAGTTGGATTGTCAGATACCTCATGATGTTCTTGTTTGCTCAATAACTTTGCAACTCTGTTTTAAAAGTAGTAGTTAGGTACCTGAATCAAATTAGTTGTTGTATATGACATTGATATAGCTGTAATGTATTTCTCTTTGTCTGTGTAAATTGAGTCGTCGCTTGAGGACAAGAAACAATTCTAAGTTGAGGGTGTTGATGTGCTATCAAATTATAGCACAGTTAATGCCTAAAACAACTGATTTTGTGAGTTCTTAAAGTGACTTTTTAGTGTTTTGATGTGTTTTTGTGTTAATCTTGCAGAAAAGTTAGGTTGGCAGGATTTTGAAGAAAAGTTGCAGATTTTGCTGAAGCATAGGCCATATAAGCCCTCCTTTGAGTCGTAGCTCATGCTACGTGTCATAGGGTGGTATCGTACCAGGAATCAGAGATCAAAAAGCAAAAATCTGCCAAGTGAAAGTTACCCCTATGAGCCTCTGCCTACGAGTCGTAAGACACACTAGACTTGTATAGGTGGACTCATAGCAGTAATCAGAGAGCAAAAATATTGGACCAAAAAACTGAAGACTAAGACTATGAGATCAACATATGAGTTGCAGCACAAGTAATCACTCATACCTATAGGTTGTACCAGGTTAGTCCAAGATGCTAAGAACCTGATACGAGACCTCGACTATGACTCGTACGCCAACCTACGAGTTGTAACTGCAAAAGTTATCAGATGTCACTTCTCTTTTCTGCTTGATTTCTAGGGTTGTTTTGTAAATACTATAAATAATTGAAGTTAGGTTTTTGAAAGGGTGTGAACAGTAGACATTACTCCTATTTTTGAAGCTTTTCTTAGGTTTTAGAGTAGGTTAGTGTTTTCTTTGGGAAAATTCATTTTGGGGATTGCAAATCTTGCCTTGTACTTATTGTTGCTCAACCAAGCTTGTTAGTTTGCAACTTGTGGTACCCATCTCCTCCATTATTATTGCTGAAACTCTCAACTATGTCTATTATTTTCATTTTTGTGTATTTTATCTTAGACATGAGTAGTTAAGCACCTACAACTTGAGGTTGTGGGAACCATAGGTAGTTGACTTGAGCTAACCTAGGTTTTGTGCATATTTATGATTAGGGTTTTTTATGTATTATCTATTTCCCATCATATTAATGTTATTTCGTCGTGTCCAACACCAAATCCTACCTACTATCACGATCCCTACCAAGGTAGTAATGAATAGGAAATGGGAAGTAGATGACAGGATTCAGTTGATGTGTCCCCGTCTAATCGACCAAACCTGACCTAGGGGAGGTTGAATGGGAGAATAGGTAATGGTTAGTTGGATTTGACAGCGACAACTTTCTTATTGGATCATGAGCATCATCAGTACGTTTGAAAGTACTAAGTATGTGCGTTCTAATGTGACAAGACATAAGCCAATATAGTCAAAATACATAATCAAAATAATGGATACATAATCTCAATATGGCATGCATGATCAACGCTCCTAATAAATTATGCTTATGAATCATTGATCCTGCACAATATATATAGCATACATATGTGGGAAGTGACCTCAACCAACATAGACCAAGTAGGTACAACTTGGACTCCGAAGCTTGATACCCCCTTGGTTAAGGTGACCGGGCATGAAACCCCCTGGCTAAGTGTGGTCTACTTGCCAAGGCAAGCCAAACATGATAACATGAACTAGATGGATCATCTAGTATAGCAAGGGTAATAGTCATAATCCTATGGTGGCACATAGTTTAGAGACTAAAGACTCTTGAGTCGAGCCTCCATTTTAAGCCTCAATTGGTGCTAAGCCAAATACAATGGAATACTTGAAATAATAATACTTTAATCATAACATGAATAGCTTGTAAGAACATGACTTAAGTAGCTCGTAAACATGCTTTACCTCTAGTAGTGAGCCTAACTTGAACATGAGAGTAGATTACAATCATACATGAACTCTTGCTTTAACCTGAATGGCTCACAATAGGTAAAAATCTTTAAATAGGGCTTAACTTAATACTTGTAAAATCATTGATCTTTTCATAAATTCGATACATACTTGAAAGCCCTTAATAATCATATAGTCACTTGACTTGTAAATCATGAAATAGATCATGAATAACTTGAGAATTCTTATCATGTCATTTTATCAAACATTTGGTGGATTCATGATACTTGTTAAAACTCATGCAATTAAAGAGTGAAATAAGATGAGTAAACTCAATGCAAGTCAACCCAAATAAAAAACCCTCATGTAGGGTACCTTGAAATCTATTACAAAAGCTCCTGATAATTCATAGTTTCATAGCTCAAAACACGCATAGTCTCAATAGAAAAAATCAATTCATGGTATATGCTTGAAATAGATAGTCATGGATAATCAATCAATATTTCATAAAACCTCAATATAATTTATGTTCATAATCCATGATAAGAGATACTCATAGGTAATACAACTTGGAAACATGCAATTTTCATGAAAAGGGAAGGTTGGGCTCCATAGGTAAAAGGGACCCAATGGATGAAACCCACATACCTTAAACCTTGATTTCCTTGAAGTGAACTTGAAGTGGTCTTAGAGCTTCAAATGAATCCTTGAGTTCCAAAGTTGAGCTTAAGATCCTTAGATTTGAATGAGAGAATTGTTTGATTCTTAGAGGGGTTTGAGAGAGGGTTTTGTGAGTTATAGAGTTGAGAAATGGCTAAGTATGGGTGATTTCACACTTAAGTGAGCATGGGGCTATAACCCCAATACCCTTGGCCGAAACAGAAAAAGTAAGGAAAATATTGTACTGGTCCACATCCAGTCCATAATACGGACCAACCTAGAAGGAGAAATTACACTGCTCCATGCCCAGGCCGTATCCCGCCTGGGGTGCGGATACTCGCTAGAAATCAAAAATTACCAAAAATTATTTTCGCTATGGGTCTTCTAAAATCCATGTTATACCCATCTCCTAATAAATTTTGCCCTCTGATCGAGAATATGAATTTGGATTTTTGAGATCATGCACGGATTTTGAGATATATTGAAATTACAATTATAGGCATTCCAAATGTTGGGGCATTTCAATATCTCCCCCTCGGGAACATTAATCCCCGAATGTTAAAGAAACATGCACAAGAAAAGTAATCATGAAGATTTTAGCCCGACATGAATGAAAAAAATGCATTTAAACATCACGTTTGAAATTCTCAACATGAATGTCAAAAAACACCATAAACTTGTTAACATAAAGATGAATGCATGCAAAATGACATGAGGGCTAAAACTTAAGACTTGAAATCATATAGGGGAGTTAAATTAGTAACTTCTAATTGAGTAGAGTGGAAGAGATATGAGTATTTAATCGTACACTCCCTCACTTTCACACTCACCGGCCTTACTTCAGTCACGATGCATATTGCTTTCTCATGTCCATCTCGGCTTCCTATATGCACTTTCAACTTGGTTATTCCTCCAAAGGAACTTGATGGAAGCTACATTTTTGTTTCTCAACCTCTTCACTTGTCTATCCAAAATCTCCACCAGGACCTCCTCATAGGTCAAATTATCTTGTATAACACCCACAACATCCAAGGAAACAATAGCACTTAGGTCACCCACACACTTTCTCAACATGGACACATGGAAGACCTGATGAACCATATTCATCTCCATAGGCAACTCCAACTCATATGCAAACTTACCTACTCTCCTCAAAACTCTATAAGGACCTATAAACCATGGGCTCAATTTTACGTTATTGCAAAAATGGACTATACCCTTCTTCTGTAAGACCTTCAAGTAGACCCAATCACCAAATTTAAACTCAAGATATCTTCTCCTCATATCGGAGTAGGACTTTTGTCTACTTTGGGATGTTTTTGATCTCTCCCTTATCAAACTCACCTTCTCCATGGCCTTTATGACCAAATCCAGACCTAGAAAAGTCATTTCCCAAACTTCAAACCACCCAATCGAGAATCTATAATGCCTACCATATAAAGCGTCAAAGAGAGCCATACCAATGCTTGAGTGGTAGTTTTTGTTGTAAGCAAACTCAATAAACGGAAGATGTTCATCCCAACTACCCTTAAACTCCAAAACACAAGCTCTAAGAATATCCTCAAGAGTTTAGTCCTCTTGGCTTGACCATCCGTTTGAGGGTGAAAAGTCGTGCTAAGCTCAACCTTGATACCAAGACCTTTTTGTAAGGACCTCCACAAGTGAGAAGTGAATTGAGCACCACGATCCGAAATGATAGACAATGAAACCCTATGCAATCTAACCAACTCATGGATTTATAACTTGGCATAATCTTCAGCACCATAAGTGGTTTTGACCAGTAGAATGTTAAGACTTTCTCATTCTATCCACGACAACCCAAATAGAGTCAAAGTATTTCCTTGTCTTAGGCAACCGAACCACAAAATCCATGTTGATCCCTTCCCACTTCCAAGTAGCAATTTCTATGTCTTGTGCTAGGCCACCTGGCCTTTGATGTTCGGCTTTCACTTGTTGGCAATTGTTACATCCGATATGAACTTGGAAACATGTCTTTTCATACCATCCCACTAACACACCTCCCTTAAGTCTCTACACATCTTTGGAGAACCGGAGTGAATAGAATAGATGAATTATGGGCCTCCTTCAAGATCAACTCCCTTAAGTAATCAACATTAGGCACACACAACCTACCTTAGTACCTAAGGGCACTATCTCCCCCATGGGAGAAAACCTCCACTTTACCAATTTTCACCAAGTCCTTCAACTCTAACAATGCATGGAAACACGCATAGTCTCAATAGAAAAAATCAATTCATGGTATATGCTTGAAATAGATAGTCATGGATAATCAATCAATATTTCATAAAACCTCAATATAATTTATGTTCATAATCCATGATAGGCAATTAAAGAAGATTTAGAACCATCAACAATCACTACACCACTATTATCAACTTCATCCAAATAACCCCCAATATAGCCAACTGGTGAACTTCTCTACCTACCTCTTTGCTACATCATTAATATGAGCTAGACTACCCATGGACACTCTACTTAGAGCCTCGATCACAACATTAGCTTTGTCGAGATGATAATGCACACACATATCATAATCTCTAAGGAGATCTAACCTCCTTATTTGTCTCAAGTTAAGATCTTTTTTGTGAACACATATTGGATACACTTGCGATCGGTAAACACATAAACATGAACTCCATATAAGTATTGATGCCAAATTTTCAAAGCAAACACCATGGCCGCTAATTCAGCATCATGAGTGGGATAATTCTTCTCATGCACCTTAAGTTGTCTAAAGGCATATGCTATCACCTTGCCATTTTGCATCAGAACACCCACCAAACCAATCCTTGAGGCATCACAATATACTACAAACCCTTCCAGCCCTTCTGGTAGAGCCAAGATAGGATTGGAGATAAGTTTATCTTTCAAGGCTTGAAAATACTTTTCACATTCATCGGTCCACATAAATTTTGCCTTCTTTTGGGTTAACTTTGTCATAGAGGAAGCAATAGAAGAAAAGTCATTCACAAACCTCCGGTAATAACCCACCAAACCTATGAAACTCCTAATATTTGACTTAGTCAAGGGTCTAGGCCAATTTCTCATCTCCTCTGCCTTCTTAAGATGCACCTTAACACCATCAACCGATACCATATGCCCTAGAAAAGCAATCTCTTTCAACAAAAATTCACATTTTTCATATTTAGAAAACAACATCTCCTCTCTCAAGATTTGCAAAACCACCCTCAAGTGAGTCACACGCTCTTTCTCACTCCGTGAATAAATCAATATATCATCAATAAAGACCACCTCAAACATGTCAAAGTAGGATTGAAAGACCCTATTCATGAAATCCAAAAAATTTAGCCGGTGCATTAGACAACCCAAAGGACATAACCACAAACTCAAAGCACCTATACCTAGTCTGAAAGTTCGTATTAGGAATATCACACTCCTTCACCTTCACTTAGTGGTATCCTAACTGAAGATCAATCTCAAAGAAGTGGCTAGCCCCTTGTAGTTGATCAAAAAGATTGTCAATGCTTGGTAAAGGGTACTTGTTCTTTATGGTAATCCTATTAAGTTGTCGGTAATCAATACACATTCTAAGAGAACCATTTTTTTTCTTCACAAATAACATCGGTGCACCCCAAAGTGACATACTAAGAATTATGAAAACCTTCTCTAACAAATCCCTCAATTGATCTTGTAATTCCATCAATTCCATCGGGTCCATACGGTAAGGGGGAATGGAAATGGGTTGAGTTTTTTGGAAGGAGGTCTATACCAAAGTCTATTACCCTTTTGGGTGGAACACTGAGAAGCTCATCAGGAAAGACATCAATTAACTCATTAACCATTGGAACCGACTCAATAGGAAGGACTTTGGACTCAACATCCCTAATCTTCATAAGATGATAAAGGCAACCCTTAGAAATCAACTTTTGGTCTTTAATACAAGAAATGAATCTACCCTTGACCACCACATCACTACTTCCCCACTTAAGGATGGGCTCATTAGGGAATTGGAACTTAACCTTGAGGGTTCTATTATCAATAGAAACATAATATTCAGGCAATAAATCCATCCCAAGAATGACGTTGAAATCCACCATATCTAATTCATTAAAATTGCAAGGCAAGACTTTATAAAATATGGAAATGGGATAATCTCTATAGACTCTTTTAGTAACAATGGACTCACCAACGAGGGTAGAGACTTTATAACGTTTACACAACAATTTGGGACTTACATGAAGCTTTTTAGCAACAAAAGGAGTAATGAAAGAAAGAGTGGCACCTGAATCTATCAATGCATACACATCAGAATCATAAATCTTTAACATATCAATGATGACATCGAGCACCACTTCCACCCCTTGCCTTCCTTTAATAGCATAAAATCTATTATACCTTAAAGCACCCCCTTATTGGGCTCGCTTTGCCCTTGAACCCGCATTAGCACCTTGGCCTTTTGGATAAACATCTCTGCCTTTATTTGAGCATGAGGACAATCAATAACCTTGTGACCCACTTCACCACAAATAAACCATGCATTAGAGTTTCTCAAGAATGGGCCACTATGGTTTCTACTATATTTTTGGCACTTAGGGTGAGTCATCCCACCATTACTACCTTGAAATCTTAGTTATCATTCAAAAACTACTTATTAGGAGCATTAGAAGACCCTTAGACTTAGAACTTGTGGCCTTGAGGAAACACGCCACCCATGGAACCTTGGAAACCATCTTCAAAATGAGCCCTCTTGGACTCACCACTTCTTTTTCTAAGCTTTTCCCCCTCTAGTTGGTCGGTATACGTCATGAGATGGTACAAATCCATATCATCCACTAGCATGGTCATATGATACACCTCATTAACCAAGTCGGAAACCCCCGACACAAATTTATCATCCTTGATCTAGATTCAGCAACCAATTATGGAGTATACTTGGAGAGATTGTTGAACTTGAGGGCATACTCCATCAAACTCATATAACCTTGCTTAAGGTTCATCTACTCCATCATTTTAGCCTTTCTTAGCTTGATAGGAAAGAACTGGTTGAGGAATGTGGCTTTGATTTCCTCCCAAGGAATAGCATCATCATCTCTCCGCTCCAATTTCTATTGGGTGAACCAAATTTGGGCCACACTTTTGAGTTGGTAGGCCACTAACTCCGCTTTCTCTTCTAAATTGACCCCTATGATACATAGTACTTTGCATACCTTATCGATGAACTCCTACGAATCCTCTGCAGGTTGGGATCCATGGAACTCTAGTGGGCTCATTCTAGTAAAATCCCTCACCCCAGAGGCCGAAGTAGGAGGATGAGGGACTTGGGCCCCTTGGTTAATTTGGTAGGTCATAGCACGGGCCGACATTGTGATAGCATCTTGGAACTCTTCTTGGGCTTCCCCTCCATCTTGAGTAGCTTGAGGAGTGGGAGGGGCCGGTTGCTCCTCGAGAGTATGGGCTCTCCTTAGTCTTCCCCTTGGCATCGACATGATCTAGAAGGAAATGAGTGCATTCATTAGGTAAAAAGAATTATAGTTACACATAAAGCTCGATATAGACCATGAAGAAGTGAAACATTTTCTAAAACGCCTCATAGCCTCCTATCCATAGTAGTGTCACACTTCATAACCATGATTGAGACTCTAATCGATGCGGTATGTCATATTTTCAAGGACCATTAACAACCTAGTACTCTGATACCATGTTTCTCACAACCCTAGCCTACAGTGTAGACGTGACACGGCGAATGGAGACCCAAAAGGAACCCAGACAAGCCACTTAGCATATTAATGACACATTCTTAGTCAGAGAAGCAAATTAAACAACAATAAGATATATAATAAAAAGGGAAGCAGGACTAAGGGAAATCTTGATATTCATAAAAGTGTAAAAGAGTCAAGCTCATAGCATAAGCACATTATAATATCAAACAACACCTTTAACTTGGAATGGAGCGGGGTCAAGGCACTTTCTGGGCTCACTCTAAAAAAGATGAAGCATTCATTATCAAGGTATAAACCTAAACAAAGTTAGGGTCGAACCCAAGGGAATACATAGACTCAAGATCAATTCACCAATAAGCAATTCAAGTAGTTAACCAACTTAATTCCCAAAAGGGGGGAGGGGGTTTGCAATAATCAAAAAGAAAGAAAACTAAACTAACTATCACTAGGAATAATAAATAATAGAGGGCAACTAGGGTATCGTGTTCCCCATGATTCCCCAACTTAGTATTACCTAATAACTTAATGCTTGTCTAGTGTATAACATGCAGGACCAAAATTTAAGTTCACCAAGCCATATGGTCAAAGGTGAGAGGCGAATTTCACTATGTGCCATCACCCATCTCCACAGTGTGCAATACTAACCATTACCTATATGTCCAAGTCAACCTCTCCTTGGCCCAGTTGGGTTGATTTGATAAGAACACATCACTGAATCATGTTAATCAATATTTTTTCCTATTTATTACTACCATGGTCCATTCAGTAACACTAGATAGGTTCTAATGTTGGCCACTATTAGAAAACATGCAAAATGAAGAGAATTGATTAATACATGCATATACTCATTCTATGATTTGCAAATTACCCGAGATTACTATATTAGTTCTTCATGGTTCCCGCAGCCCTAGTTGTGGATTAAGTTACTCATGCTATGGGTAGATGAAAAAGTTATGAATTGACAAAACATATTTAAACACTTACCTAATTAAATTAATATCAAGCAAATCTAAGAAAAATGAGAATCACAAGCTTTAAGATCAAATTTACCCACAAGTATTTTCTCAATATCTTCTCTCCCAAGTATTGAGTTCTCTAGGTACAAAGCCTAAAAAGTACTGAGTAATGACATCCTCCCTTGTATAATAACCTAAATGTACTATTTATAGTAATTACAATTAAATCCTAAAAAAATAGAAAAACTGGTCGGCGGACTCCATGAAATGTCTCTACGGCTAGTAATGTGATTTACGAGTCATATTTGGGGTCTCATATTTAGCTTTTGGGATTTTGGACTGCACCTATGACTTCACTTTTTGAGTCATATACTGATCATGACTCATACTGCTCTCTCATAGGCTTCAACTATATCAACTTCTCCTTTACTAGAAATCTTTACGAACCCTATCTCTAGACTCATAAAATGCTCTATGACTAGTATAGAGGTCTTAGTGAGATGAACTTCAATAACCATCCTTCACTGGAATTTGTGATGAAACTACCTCTACGACTCATAGAGGGTCTCGTAAATCATCGAAAACCAAAAAACTTCTGCAATTTTGCCCTAAGTCATAGCCAACCTTCTTTCCTGAAAAACCAAACACAAAAACACATAAAAACCATAAATATTGCATTGAGGACACATAAAATCCTAAGTTTTAAGAATCAAAAGTGTTGTTTGAAAGCATATCAACACCCTCTACCTAAAATTGTTGTCTATCCTCAAGCGACGACTCAATATATATAGATAACATCGACCTCAAATCAATGGCATACATCATATATAATTCAAAATAAGATACCAAAATAAGTCTTTCAAAATATGATCAGATAGCTATTTAGCAAACCAATTGAAACGCCTTAGAAAGTGCTAGAAAATGTGCCTCGAAAATGTCCATAATCATAATTTTATGTATCTCAAAATTAGAGCATGATATCAAAACTTCAACTTTATATTCTTGTTCAAGTGGAAAAATTAAGTGGCGAATGGGTATAACCCGAATTTTAGAAGACCCCGTAGCAAAAAATGAATTTTCACAAAATTTTAATTTCCAGAAATTGTTCGCGTTGACTCTGCGACACAAAGCCATCACAAAGTAGTGTATTTTGTTGTTTATTTTCTTATTTTGGGCTAACGCTTTGGGGTCTTGGGCCTAAGCCTTGCTATACGTAAACATACCTATATTTAGTTATTTTTCTACCTCATATCATTCAAGACATTCCCCAAAACCCTCTCTAACACTTAGACAAATATTTCACCCAAATTGAAGTATCCCAAACTCATTTCTGGATCTCATGAAATTCATTCAAGCTTCAAGTTCTCATTCAAATCTTCTTCAAGAAAATCCCAAATTTGAGGTATGTGGGTTTCAACCATTGGGTCCTTTCACCAATGGTGTCCAACCTTCCTGAGCGGGGTC
>DF358103.1:67973-89517 GCA_000787875.1 Solanum virginianum | reverse complement strand
CATCTTGCTTTTTAAAATCGTAACTTAAACTATATATAGTGTTTATAATACATCCCTAAAAATAACACAGAAAAGACAGTTGGCAGCTACTACGCCTCACAGGTACGACTTATAGAGTGACCTGTGAGTCATAATTGGGGTCTCGTATCAGGTTGTTAAAATCTTGGACTAAACTAGTATGACCCACAGGTATAAGTCATCACTTGGGCTGTAACTTGCATGTCCCTCTCATAGTCTTGGCCTATAGTTTTTTGTCCAACATTTTGGCTCTCTGATTTCTACTACGAGTCCACCTATACGAGTCACTGTGAGAACTATAATTCGTTGGATGGCCTCGTAAGGGTGACCTCCACTTTGTAGATTTTTGAATTTTTTGTCTCTAATTCTTGCTACGACACACCATATGACTCGTAGCTTGGACTACGAATTGTAGGTGAGCTCGTATGTCCTATGATTTAGTAAAATCTGCAATTTTTCTTCAAAAATCATGCCAACCTAACTTTTCTGCAAAAACAACAAAAACCAGATAAAAATCATAAAAACTCACATTAAGAACTCACAAAATCCCTTGTTTTAGGCATCAAATGTGCTATATTTTGATATCACCTCATTATCTATTGCTTATACTTATATATTTTGATTATGTTTCCTATCTCTTGCTTTCATTACATCCTACATACTTAGTACATTCAAATTTACTAACACATACTCTATGCCTACATGATGTTACCGTGTAGGAACCGAAACCCCTCACAATCATCCTCCTCCTGGCTAATTGTGACATCTTGAAGATAAACTTTGATGAGTCCTCAAGTTTGGGGATACTAGCTATGCTACTCTTGCTTATGTTACTCCTATATGTTGAACTCTTGATACTATGAGGGTGAGCCCGGAAAGTGTCTTAGCCCCCGCTCAAGTCTATGTTTAGAGGTGTTGTTGGACAAGTGATCTAATCACACTATGTTCCTGACTTTGTTTGTTTATGGTTGTCTAACACTTTCCGTAGTACCTTTATCCCTATTTATACTCTCCTATTGTTGTTTAATTGCTTCCGCGACCAATGATGCATAAATGATATGCGAAGAGGCTTGTTTGGGGACACTGTGGGTTCTCATTCGCCGTGTCATATCTAGGCCCTAGGCTTGGGTTGTGACACCAATGAAAACTGGTGCATGTGACCATAGAACTATGACAAGCAAGAGAATAATAATAGTCCACAATCATTGAACAAGTTAAATATTAACAATGCAATGCAAGTGCCCTTACAGAAAGAAGTCTCATTTTTGACACTCAAAAAATGATTTCAAATTTAACCCCGAGACTATGCAAACACACTCACTCTCTCGAAGGATATTCATGCACAATGACTAATACCACAGGGTTGCCCCTATACTCATGACTCTAACTTTCAAATAACTGGACTAGGATCACTTTAGGACTTTCTAGGTTGGTAACGTAGGCTCAGGGGGAATTGGTACAATATTTTTTGAAAAATAGTGACTAAAGGCCTTTCTTGAAACTGTATTTTTCATCATTTTAACCTCACCAACTATGCTATTTTCACCTTTTTTTCTCCCTCTTTCCTTTTTAAAGCTTTTTTGGGTGTTTTCGTCTTATTTTTTCAGCTTTTGCCTTGTTTTTACACTTCATTTTTGTTTTTAACTCATATCTAAGGCATCTTTTCTTTTTCTTGCACCCGATAGATGAATTTTTTCTTCTTTTTCTCTTCATTCCTAATACTCCACCTTATTTTTGTGCTTTACCCTTACACCAGCCACCCTCAACTTAGGCTTTTAGCTTATATTGAAACAATATCTCTTTCCCGAACCAGGGCCACTTTTAATAGCCACCCTCAACTTAGGATTTTTGCCTCAATCAAAGGCTAGGCTAATTTGGTATTTCAAAAGAATTGGTACGTGTAAGGCTCAAATATTTAGAACAAGGAATATGTCATTATTTGGTTGGTAATTTTTAGGCTAAAGTGGACTACTTAAGAAAAAAGGCCTAAGATCCTTTTCTAATCCATTTAATCTACGACCTAACTTAGAGTAACAGGGCAAGTTCTGAATTAGCACAAAATACATGAATCTAGCAAAATAGTCTCACACTCATATGGAATTGCATACATTATCAATAGAAGGCTCACAGAACATGCTTATTATATCAATTTACCCTCACTTATCAGAACATATAGTGCGAAACACCTAAATATGCATGGGTGCCATCTAACTACTAATAAAAAATTCAGTGGGTACCATTTTTCAAACAAAACATAAAAACATGGTATATGCCACAAGTATTAATACTATATGTTACACATATTATCTAAACATCCTAAACATTTCAGTTCAATAGAAATTAACTATCCACGAGGAAAAGGAACACCTGCAAGAAAACCTCGAGATCATATTTTTGGGTAGTTATGGACCATAAGTTACGTAGACTTCACTGAGGCCCATAACCACCCACATCCTAACAAAAATGATGCACATTGTCCCCAATACACCAGATCAAGAAAAATAGAATATAACTGGTCAAAACCATATGAAATGACCCCAAAAAGTGCCCAAAATGTGCCTCGGAGTGCCTAGAATTATAAATTCCATGTATATCAATATTCATGCATTATTTCATAAATTTGACTTTATATTATTGTTAGGAGGTAAAAATTAGGGGGGAAAGGGTCTAACCCCGATTTTAGAGCAACCATATAAAAATTCAAAAATCTCATGGTGTAATTTCTAGTGAGGTTTGCATGTCACTTCTGTGACGTGCACCTGTGTTTTTTTGGTGACTCCAACACTTAGCCATATTTTTCACTCCCAAATTTAAGTCTCAAACCCTCATCCAGAATTAAGGATTTTCTTCATGGTTCTTCTTCAAGCTTCAAGTCTCCATCTCCAATCTTCATCAATTTCATCTTAGAGCCAAGGTATGTGGGTTTCAATCATTGGGTTCTTCCTCCCATGGTGGCCTAATCTTATTTTTATTCAATTTGCATAATTTAAAGTTTATTTTACAAATCGGTTTACTAGTATGAACATGTCTATGAACTATGTTAAAGCTATGTAAAGTTGTGACTGTTTTGCTATGTTTTGAGCTATAAATCTTAGATCTATTGTAAGATTTAATGAGGGGTCTGATGTATATTGCTTGAGGGTGTAGCAAGGTGTTGATTTATGATTTTACAATGAATTTTCTTGCATTATTTCATCTCTATATTGCATGGTCTTGTACCCCCATTACACACCCTCAAAGTATTCGATAAAATGTCCGGATGTAGTTTCTTGTGGAATTGAAGGTCCAAAGCATGAGAAATAATATGAATGATGTTATGATAATGAAATGAGATTATATATATGATAAATCCTATATAAAGTATTGCATTAGACCATGTCCAATTCGGGGGGACTAAGAGTCTAGATAACCTAGATGGGGGTTCGTACTCATCAACCTAGTGAGGGGTTTGTACTTCACCACAAGGGTGATAGGGTGGCATCATGATCAACCTAGATGGGGGTTTGTACTCATCATGCTAGTGATGTGCTTGTACCTCACTACCTAAGGGATGGGGCAGCATCATCACTAACCTACTAAGGGGTTTGTACCTTGGAAAGCTAGCTTGGTTTCTTCTACACACATGGTAATCTATATGAGCATGAGTTACTTAAGTATGTATTACTTATATATTGATCATACATGCCATGTTGTTATACTATCCATATTGCCTATTGCTTTACATTTTGATTATAATGTCTATCTCTTTGTTGCATTGCATCTTACATACTTAGAACATTCAAACTTACTAACGCATACTCTTGCCTACATGATATCACTATGTAGGACTGGAGCCCAAGTTGATCATCCTCCTCCTCCATGTGGCTAGTTCAATACTGCTCAAGCTAGTTGGTGAGTCCTCCATTTCGGGGACCTTAGTCTATGTTACTCTTGTCATGTATTGAGACACTCTTCTGTATTTTTTATTTTGACTATAAGGGGGAGCCTGGTTGCTTTGTCTTGGCCCCCGCTATTATCTAAGTATTTGAGGTGTTTGTTGGACATATTATGTATCTATGATATGAGCTTTCACTATTTGTCTCTGGATTATGATGTTATGCAAGCATTTCCCTTAGCCTCTTTTCCCCTGTTCTTACTCTTTATGTCTTTTATATACTTCTGCGAGCAATGATGTGTAATGACAAGTTAAGAGGCTTGTTTGGGATTCCTTTGGGTTCCCTATTTGCTGTGTCATGTCTAAGCCCTAGGCTTGGGTTGTGACAACATACCTGGGCGCCTAAGCGCCAAGGTCCACCTTGGGTTGCCTCTTAATTAGCGCCTGATTTATTGTTGTAGCATGACATAGATAGCTTGAGTACATAGACTCTCTCAAGATCCCACACATCCACTGTCTTTAACTCTTCAAAGGATTTCAAACATGCATTATCAAGCACGAACCTAGAATCTTTCTCCAATAGTTTGCACAATAGGTGTGAAATTTTAGTGAAGTCTTTTTTAAACCTCCGATAGAATCCTGCATGCCCCAAGAAACTCCTCATACCCTTTACTGAGATGGGTGGTGGGAGCTTCTCAATCACCTCCACTTTAGCTCTGTCGATCTTAATGCCTTTGCCAGATATCATGTGCCCCAACAAAATACCTCTTTCACCATGAAGTGACACTTTTCCATTTAGTACCCGATGACTTTCTACACATCTTTGTAACATATCATGTAGGTGCTCCAAACAATCCTTAAATGAATTCCCAACCACACTAAAGTCATCCATGAAAACCTCAAATGTGTTTTCCACCATATCTGAGCAAATGGACATCATGCATCTCTTAAATGTTGATGGGGCATTACACAGCTCGAATGGCATTCTCTTGAAAGCGAAGGTGCCATAGGGGCATGTAAATATGGTCTTTCCTGATCTTCTAGTGCAATGATGATCTAGCCAAGGTATGTGGGTTTCAATCATTGGGTTCTTCCTCCCATGGTGGCCTAATCTTATTTTTATTCAATTTGCATAATTTAAAGTTTATTTTACAAATCGGTTTACTAGTATGAACATGCAAAATAGTACCACCCCTTTTCTACTAGTCTATCTAGCATCTAAACTATGAATGGCATAGGAAAGTGATCCTTCTTTGTCGAGGCATTGAGCTTTCTATAATCTATGCACATCCTCCATCCAGTAACTAGCCGTATTGGGATCAGCTCATTGTTGGTATTAGGTACCACTATAATACCTCTTTTTTGGTACACACTGCACTAGGCTCACTTATTCACTATTGGCGATCGGGTAGATACTACTGTATCCATCCATTTAATGATCTCTTTGCGCACAAATTCTAGCATAGGAGGTTTTAGGCGCATTTGATGTTCAATGCTCGGCTTGTAGTCCTTGACCAATTGGATATTATATGCACATTCCCTAGAAGGAATACCAATGATGTCTGCAATTATCCATCTGATGGCCTTTTTGAATTGTTTGAGCACCAAGAGCATCTGCTTGCTCATCATTCCAATCTGTAGCTATTATGACCAGTAAGGTGTTGTTGGCTCCCAAAAATGCATATTCCAAGTGTGCTGGAAGGGCCTTCAATTCTAACACTGGTGGGTCTTCAATGGAAGGCTTGGTGGATGGTGACTCTCGATTCTGCAAGTCTAGCTCGAGTTTAGGTTAACGAGTAGGACCATATGATACCCCTAGAGCATTTACTGTCTCCTTGTAGTCTGGAATACCATCACCATCGAAATTTATCAACACTACCTCCTAAGTGTCAACACCCAATCTTACCTTAAGTCGTACTTGTATCTCAGCATTATCAATAGTCTTGATAACAGAAACCACTCTCAAATCATTGTTTTTCTTGCTTGCTGACACACGTTGAACATGACCTTGTCCTTCCCAAATCTGAACATGAGTTGGCTTTTCTCCATATCAACCAAGGTGTGACCAGTGGCTAAGAAGGGCCTTCCCAAGATAATACGAACTTCAAAATTGACTGCACAGTCAAGGATCACAAAGTTTGCAGGGAATATGAATTTCTCCACTTTGATCAACACATCATAGAGTATCCCTATAGGCTTTTTCACCGTTCGATCTATCATTAACCACCACATGTTATTAGGAGTAAGGGTTCCCAATCTAAGCTTCTTGTAGAAAGGGAATCAAAGTGATACTTGCACCTTAATCATATAGTGCCTTTACAAACTCCACATCACCTATAGTGCAAGGTATGATGAAAGCACCTGGATTTTCACACTTTTGATCTAAGGACTTCGTAGTGATAACACTATAATATTAAAGCTATTGAGAAAGCTCCTGACTCACAATGAACTTTTTGGTGATCAAATCTTTCATACACTAGGCATAGCCCATCATTTTCTCCAAAGCCTTAATAAGAGGGATGTTGATAGATAGCTGCTTAAGCATGGAGAGAAAGTTCTTAAACTTGTCTTCCTCCTCCCTCTTCTTGATTCCTCGAGGGAAAGGAGGAGGAGGACTAGGGATGGTCTTAAACTTTTGTGGAGCTTTATCTACTTCACTCACTCGATACTTACCATGATCATCTCCTTCATCCATATCCTTTGTTGCAACTATCTCCTCATGAACATCTTCCCTATTAACCGACATAGGAGGACCAATAGTGCTCTTGCCACCTCTAGTAATAACTGTCATACATTACCTCTCATTCTTAGGATTTTCCACTGTGTTGCTAGGAAATGTCCCTGAAATGACCCCAAAAGTGCCCAAAAATATGCCTCGTTTGCTCGGAATCATAATTTCTATATATCTAAATATCCATTAGTATTTCAAAATTTTGACTTCATATTCTTGTTCGGGGGGTCAAATTTAGGGGAAAAGGTCTACCCCTGATTTCTAAGCAACCGAATTGACTTATGAATTTTTCAAGACTATGAAAAATAGTGTGCCAAGCGCGCCGCTTTTGTGACACGCCAGTGTATATTTTTTAGCCTATTTTTTTGTACTTAGTCCAAGACTTTTAAGTCTTGGGCCTAAGCCTTTCCACGTGAGAAAATACCTATATTTAGCCATTTTCACCCTCATATCATCTTAAACATTCCCTAATATTCACTAAATCACTTAGTCTTATATTTCTGCCAAAATTCAAGTCTCAAACCCCTCTCTGGATATAAAGATTTCCTCTCAAGCTTCTAGTCTCCATCTCTAATCTTCATAAAGTTCACCCATAAGTTCCTTTCACCCATGTAAAAAATCTTACACACCATGGGTGAAAGGACCCAATGGTTCAACACCACATACCTTAGCTTTGGAGAATTTCTTGGTGAAGATGGAGGTGAAAACTTGAAGATTGGATGAATTCCTTAAGATTCGAAAGAGATTTGGACACTTGACTTTGGAGTGAATATTAATCTAAGGGTTTGAGAGAGTATTTTATCAATACAATGAAGAACTTAAGTGTTTGGGACCTTGAATGAGCATAAAAATGTCAATCTAGGGCTTAAAAAGGGTTGGAAAGGACCAAAATAACCCTTCCTAAAAAGTTGTCTGACGACTGTTATAGGCCTCGATACGATCTATAGGTAGCACTACGACTCGTAGAACCCTTCCCATGACCCCTAGAGTCAATTTTAGAGTCTCTGGAAATTGCTATGAGCCTGACGTATAAGTCATATCCCGACCTACAACTCATAATAGTGGGCTCATAGTGCAACTTTGCACTGGCAGTCTTCAGTAAAATAGCCATAACTTTTGACTCCAAACTCTAAATAAGGTGAAACCAAGTTCTTGAAAAGCTAATGCAAAGGGTTTTCATTTGACATGTTGTGGGCTACCCAGTTCCAAGTGTGCTAAAAGTTATGCTCATTTAAAATTGACCCTTGTATAGACTAACACCCAAAACTCAATTCATAAGGAAGTTTTGAACTTGTCTAAGTACAAGGAGTCCCTCATGACCCTAATACGCACTCCACCTAAACAAATGAGGCTTGAAACATGGGTACATAAGAGCATAGAGTTATGGGGTATCATATAATTGGACCCTTGGGCGTCGGTCTGGAAACCCCCTATTTGATCAGTAACAAAACAAGTGTCCTCATAATAGTATGGCTCCTTGTACATGGGTGCACGCGGGGGTTGGTGAACTACTACATTGACTCTATCTCGGTTCTGCTTTATTACCACATCCATGCTTATGAGAAGCTGAGCAAGCCACTAAGTGTCAACACCCAATCTTACCTTAAGTCGTACTTGTATCTCAGCATTATCAATAGTCTTGATAACAGAAACCACTCTCAAATCATTGTTCCACTATATAATTTCTTCATTAATTTTGGCTTGCTCGGACCCCATACTTACAACATATAATCTCTTTGTAGAAGCTCAATCCCATTATCCCCATGCATGATTTGTCTTGACCATTTGCTTTATATGTTCTGCAATCCTTGTAAATGGTTGATCTAGAAACATGCCCCCCATTATAGCGTCAGCATAAGCCTGACAGTTCTCATTAAGGGCACAGTAAAAGATCTCCACCAAGATGTTATCAACTATCTTGTGGTTAGGGACACTCCTCAGAAATTTTGTAAAATGCTTCCAAGTAGTGTTTATCGAATCACCAAAAAGTTGGTCGTAGTTATTGATTTGGTCCTTTAACTTGAGCTTCTTCGATCAAGGTAAATATCTCTCCATAAAAACCTTCTGCAAGTCTACCTAGCTGGTGATTGAACTCTGAGGGGAGCTAAGACAAATTCTAGACAAATTCACCAATATGCAATCGTGAAGTTACACCTCCTTTTTATAGGATAAAGCGGTCGCTGTCAAGAAATAGTACCTAATAAAGGTTACGGTTGAACCCACAAGGAATACGTAGACTCAAGACAAATTCACCAATATTCAATTCGAGTAGTTAGCCAACTCAATTCCCAAAAAGGGGGGGTGGAGTTTGCAATAATCCTTGAGAAAATAAACTAACTAAATATCACAAGAGGAAATCAATAATAGAAAGTAACTAGGGTATTGTGTTCCCCATGATTCCCCAACTCAGTATCCCCCATACCCTAATTCTTGTCTAGTGTATAGTATGCAGGATGGTAATTTAAGTTCACCAAGCCCTTTGTTCAAAGGTAAGAGGTGAATTTCACTATGCAACTTGGCCTATCTCCATAATATGCATTACAAACTATTAGCTATTAGTCCCAGTACAACCTCCCCTTGGCTTAGTTTGGTTGATTACACGAGAACACATCATTCGAATACTGTTAATTAATCTCTTTTTCTATTCATTACTTCCTTGGTCCAGTCAGTAACACTAGGTGAGTTCTAATGTTGGCCATAATTATAAAACATGCAAAACTAAGAGAGTTAATTAATATATGCATATGCACCTTCCAAGAATTGTGAATTATCTGGTTTTACTTTGTTAGTTATTCGTGGTTCCTAGAACCGCAGTTGTGGATTTAGCTACTCATGGTATGAGTAGATGAAGAGATTATGAATTGAAAAGATATAATTACACACTTACACAATTGATTTAAGAATAAGAAAATCCAAAGTCATTGTAAATCACAAGCTTGAAGATTGAATTAAAGAACAAATGTTCTCAAAAACTCTCTCACAAGTTTCTCTCTAAGAATTTTAAGTTCTCTAAGCACTTAACCTAAACTACTCAAAACTGATGTGAACTGACGAGAACTTCCAAAAAATATCCTAAAATACCTATTTATAATAAGTAAAAACAAGTGCTGAACAAATTAGAAAAATTGGTGGGCGAACTCCTTGAAAACACTTTACGACCCATAATATCTTCTATGGTTCATAGTTTGGGTCTCGTAATTAGCTACTGAAATTTTCGACTTCACATCTATGACACACCTTTACGACATGTAAAGTATTATATGACCCATAAAGGGGATTTCATCTGATATCTTTCCTACAAGTCCACTTCTTTGATCCTCAGGGCACAAAAGGTATTCTACGACTTGTAAACTATTCCAGAACTCGTCTACACATTCGTAGACTTCAACTTCAGCAAATATCCCCCCACTATAAATCCTTATGAATCCTATCTATAAGTGATAGAATGTTACGACTCATAGATTATCTCATACAACAACAAACACCAGCATTTTTTTGTAATTTTTCCCCAAATCATGGCCAACCTATATATCATGCAAATCTAAACACAAAAACACATAAAACCCACAAATATCGCATTGAGAACACATAAAATCCTATGTTTTAAGTATCAAAGTGTTGAATTTTAGTAACATATCAGTATATATACACAAAATACAGTTAGTCTAGGACTACAAGCTGAGCATTGAGTACCAAAGGTGCCTCAACCCTCGTATATAAGAAGTTGTGCGCAAAGATATCATCAAATGGTTGGATGCAGGGGTAATCTACCCGATAGCCGATAGTGAATGGGTGAGTCTGGTGCAGTGTGTCTCTAAGAAAGAAGGTATCACAATGGTACCTAATGCCAACAATGAGTTGATATCGATGCGGCCAGTTACAGGATGGAGGTTATGCATGGACTACAAAAATCTCAATGCTTCGATAGAAAAAGGATCACTTTCTTATGCCATTCATGGATCAGATACTGGATTGGCTGGCTGAGAAAGGATGGTATTGCTTTCTTGATGGGTATTCAGTCTATAAGTAGCTCAGCATTGCTTTAGAGGACCAAAGGAAGATGATATTTACATGCCCCTATGGCTCCTTTGCATTCAAGAAGATGCTATTGGGGTTGTTTAATGCCCTAGCAACATTCTAGAAATGCATGATGTCCATCTTTTTATATATGGTGGAAGACACTATTAAAGTTTTCTTGGAGACTCATTTAAGGATTGTTTGAAACGCCTACATGATGTTTTACAATATTGCATGGAGAGTCATCTGTTACAAAATTAGAAAAATATCACTTCATGGTGAAAGAGCGCATCATGTTGGGACACAGGATATCCAGCAAAGGAACTAAGGTTGAGAAAGCTAAAGTAGAGGTAAAAGAAAAGATCCCACCATCCATCTCAATAAAGTGTGTAAGGAATTTCTTGGGGCATGCAGGATTCTACTGAAGATTCATAAAGGACTTGTCTAAAATTGCATTGGAGAAAGATCCTAAGTTTGTGTTTGATGAGATGTGCCTCAAATCCTTTGAAGTGTTGAAGAAGCGGTTGATCTCAGTGTCAATCATCGTAGCTCCAAACTGGTCTAGGCCCTTTGAAATCATATGTGATGTAAGTGGGGTTGCTCTAGGCATAGTATTGGGATAGTATAAGAAGATATTACATCCTATATACTATGCCAAAAAATCCAAAAATATAGCCTAAAAGAATTACACAATCATAGAGAAGGAGTTAATAGCATTGGTATTACCATTCAAAAAGTTTAGGTCATATCTGTTAGGGGCCAAAGTGGTGGAGCATACAAACCACTCAACACTTAAATGCTTGATGGCTAAGAAGGATGCAAATTCAAGGTTAATAAGATGGGTACTTCTCTTGTAAGAGTTCAATTTCGATGTCATCAATTGAAAAGAAATAGAGAATCTCGTTGCTGATCATCTCTCTAGCTTGGAAGATGGGGCAATGATTAAATTTGATGTTGGACTAGACATAAATGATCCTTTTTCCGATGAAAGATTGTTGGCTGCATCTTATAATCTAAAACCTGGTTTGCAGATTATGCAAACTACTTGGTGAATGATGTCGTGCCACCTGACCTAACAAACATCAGCATCAAAAATTTAGTATTGATATGAGGAAGTTCTTTTGGTATGATCCATACTTGTTCCATGTATTTGCAGATGGGATTATTTGTTGATGTGTTCCTGAGGTTGAAATGGTGAGCATACTTGAGGCGTGTCATTCGTATTTAGTAGGAGGGCATCATAGTGGAATTCGAACAACACATAAGATCTTAAAATATAGGTATTACTAGCCCACTACCTACCACGATGCCCATGACTATGCCAAAGCTTTTGACAGGTTCCAAAGAGAAGGCGGAGTTTCCCGCAAGCACGAGCTCCCTCTAAATCTCATTATAGTAATTGAGTTTTTTGATATATTAGGGATAGATTTCATAGGACCATTTGTTATCTCACATGGAAACAAGTACATCGTAGTTGCTGTGAATCATGTATCAAAGTGCGTGGAGACCGTGTCTTTACCCAAAATGAGAGAAAAAGTGTCACAATATTTCTGAACAGGTATATCTTCTCATTTGGCACCCCTCGGGTGATTATAAGTGATAGAGGTCCTCACTTCTGCAATAGACTTTTTAAAGCTATTCTAGAAAAGTATGAAGTGAAACATTAGGTGGTGATGTATTATCATCCTCAGACAAGTGGGCAGGTGGGGGTGTCTAATAGGGAAATTAAATAGATTCTATCCAAGATTGTGAATGCAAACTGGATAGATTGGTCGCAGAAGTTGGATGACGCACTTTGGGCATACCAAACTGCATTCAAGACCCCTATAGGCATATCTCCCTTTTTCTTTGGGAAAGCATGTCACTTGCCAGTGGAGCTTGAGCATAAAGCAATGTGGGCACTGAAGAAGTTGAATTTGGACTAGAATGATGCACCAAACTCTAGGCTGAGCCAACTCAATGCACTTGATGAGTTTTGATTGAAAGATAGGAGAGCTTAGCCTTGTACAAACAAAGAATGAAGCTGCAGCATGACCGTCGTATTGAGAACAGGCAACACAAGTGGACTTGGTACTGCTCTACAATTAAAGATTAAAGTTGTTCCATGGGAAGCTCAAATCAAAATGGTTGGGATGCTTTTGAGTAACATGCATCTTCGATCATGGGGCTATTGAGTTGGAGAGACGAAATGGAGTAACTTTCAAGGTAAATGGCTAAAGAATTAACTGATACCTTGGAAATGTGGAAAAGATAAAGACGGTCGATAAATGGGATCTTGAGGATGTCTGAGTACTCAAGCCATCTATGTCATGCTACAATAATAAATCAGGTGCTACTTGGGAGACAACCCAAGGTGGATATTGGTGCTTAGCCGTCTAGGTCTTTTTTTTAACCCTTTGTGTTCTATTTTGTGTATTGGGAACAATACACACCTTTTTTAATTAGTTATAGGTAGTTATAGGCCTCAGTGAAGTCTGAGTAGCTTGGGTCCATAACTACCCATATTTTTTATCCCTACATTTTCTTGCCTGTGTTCTTGTTCCCTATGGATATTTAATTTCTATTGAACAGACATATTTAGGATGTTTAGATGATATTTGTACCATATAGTACCAATACTTATGGCATATAGCATTTTTAATGTTGTTTGAAAAAAATGATACCCACCAAAATTTTTTGATTAAGTAGTTAGATAGTAACCATGCATGTCTAGGTGTCTGATAATATTTGTTTAGTAACCATGCATGTTTAGGTGTCTGATAATATTTTTTAAGTAACCATGCATGTTTAGGTGTCTGACAATATTTATTTTGAAAAGTGGGGGTACATTGAGATAAAAAGCATGATCTGTGAGTCTTTTGTTGATGATATATGTAGTGCCATGTGAGTGTGAGCATAATTTGATAAATTCATATGTTTTGTGCTAATTCAAAACTTGCGCTATTACTCTAAGTTAGATTGTAGATTAATTGGACTAGGAAAGGATCTTAGGCCATTGTTCTTAAATAGCCCACTTTAGCCTAAAAAAATTGAACAACCAAATGATGATATATCCCTTGTTCCTAACGTTTGAGACTAACATGTACCTATTCTTTGAAACCATTTGATTAACCTAGCCTTGTTCATTGTAAACTCTTGAGATTGGCCATAGTCTTCCCTTAAACATTGTGTAACTTGAATGAGATAAAAAGCCTAAGGTGAGGGTGGTTGCCAAAGGTGGCCCTGGTTCGGAGGATGGATATTGTGCACCTCAACACATGCCAAAAGCCTAAGTTGAGGGTGGCTGGTGTAGGGGTAAAACACAAAAATAAGGGGGTCAGTTAGGAATATGGAGAAAAAGAGAAAAATCATGTATTGGGTGCAAGAATAATAAGTAATTCCTTAGTTGTAAGCTAAAAAGAAAAGTAAAGTGTATAAATAAGGCAAAAAGCTGAAAAATGAAAAGAAAGCACCTGGAAAAGCTTTAGAGATCGGAAAAGGGGAGAATAAGGTGAAAATAACAAAGTTCGTAGGGCAAAAGTGTAGAAAATGCAGTTTCAAGAAGGGCCTTTAGTCACTATTTTTCCAAAATATCATACCAAAGCTTCATGAGCCTACATTTCAAGCCAAGAAAGTCTGAAACTGATCCTATCCCAGTTAATTGAAGGTCCCATTTGTTATCTCACATGGAAACAAGTACATCGTAGTTGCTGTGAATCATGTATCAAAGTGCGTGGAGACCGTGTCTTTACCCAAAATGAGAGAATATCAAGCCTATGGTATTAGTCATATGCATGAATATCTTTTGTAGGAATGAACATTTTTGCAAAGTCCCAAGGTCAAATATGAAAACATCATTGAGTGTCAAATATGGGACTTCTTTCTTTGAGAGCACTAGAATTGCATTTTTATCACTACGCTTACTCAGTGATTGTGGATTGTTGATAATACCTTTCTTATCATAGTTGTGTTGTTATATGCACTAGTTTGCATTAGTTTCCTAAACAGACATCTAATCCTATTATGAAAAGTTGGTGTGGGTATCTTAGTTTGAGCTTTATGTGATGTACGCCACTAAGTTGAAGTCTATGTGTAACTGTACCATCTATATAGATTGAGTTCGTCACTCGAGGATAAGAAATAATTTTAATTTGAAGGTGCTGATATACTACCAAAATACAACACTTTTGATTCTTAAAATTTAGGATTTTGTGTGTTCTCAATGCGATGTTAGTGGGGTTATGTATTTTTGTGTTTATCTTTGCAGGATTACAGGTTGCCCATGATTTTGGGGAAAGTTATAGACGTTGCTGTAGATTTGTTATTATATGACACTTTATGGGTCGTAGACCATTCTACAAACCATAGGGTGGTTTTGTAAGGAATTCCAGTGAGGGGCTAAGTTTTTTAAGTTAATTCTACGAACATGCAGACGAGTCGTAGATTAGTTTATGAGTCATAGAAGATGTTTCATGCCCTAAGGATTAGAGAACGAAGACTTTCTGAAGTTCATTAGATAAAACCCCCTTTATGAGTCGTACACCATTCTATGAGTCATAAAGGGGTGTCAAAAATAAGAATTCCAATTTTCTAGTAATAATGTAGAGACCCCGATTATGGGCTGTAAACTTCAATACGGGCCACAAAGAGCTTTTGTGAGGCGTGTTGACCAGTTCTCCTAAGTCATTTAGGATTTTAATTTTAATTATTATAAACAGGTCTTTCAGGTTATTTTTCATAGGTACACATTAGTTTAGCTAATTATTAGCCTAGTATATAGAGAACTCAATATTTAGAGAGAGAAAATTATAAGAGAGTCTTTGATAACACTCGTAGTTGAATTTGATCTTAAAGCTTGTGATTCTTCTTGAACTTAGATTGCTTGTTCTTAAACCTATTGTGTAAGTGTTTAATTATGTCTTCTTAATTCATAATCTCTTCATCTACACACAGCATGAGTAGCTACATCCACAACTAGGGTTGTGGGAACTATGAAGAACTAATGAAGTATAATTGGATAATTCATAATTCTTGGAAGGTGAATATGCATGTATTAATTAACTTCTTCGTTTTGCATGTTTTCTAGTGGTGGAAAACATTAGAACCTACCTAGTGTTACTGACAAGACCAAAGTAGTAATGAATAGGAAAAGAGATTAATTAACAGGATTCGATTGATGTGTTCTCATCTAATCAACCAAACTGGACCAAGGGGAGGTTGTACTGGGACTAATAAGTAATGGTTAGTAATGCACACTATAGAGATGAGCCAAATCACATAGTGACATTCACCTCCCACCTTTGAACCAAGGGGAGGTTGTACAGGGACTATAAGGTAATGGTTAGTAATGCACACAATGGAGATGGGCCAAGTCATATAGTGAAATTCAACTCTCACCTTTGACCAAAGGGCTTGGTGGACTCAAATTATTGTTATGTGTGCTATACACTAGACAAGAATTAGGTTATCCGATGATATTGAGTTTGAGAATCATGGGAAATACAATACTCTAGTTGCTCTCTATTATTGATTTTTCTCTTGTGATAGTTTTATTTTCTCATTGATTATTGAAAAAAAAACCCTTGGGGAATTGTGTCAGTTAATTACTCTGATTGCATATTGGTGATTTTTTGTGAGTCCACGTTTTCCCTATGGGATCGACCCTAACCTTGGTTAGTAACTATATCATGACAGTAACTGCTTTATCCTCTAAAACATATGTATACCTTGGGCCATATTAGGGACCATGAATCAATCACACATACCTTAGTTTACTAAGAAGAAACATGAAGAATTTAATGAAGAAGAGAGCCTTTCCTTAATTCGCAAGCTAAGCCTTCACTAGAGTTATTGAGAGGAGTTCTTAAGAGTGACCTAGAATAAATTCTAACTGTTGAATGAGTTGAATGAGAGAAGAAAAGTATAGATCATTTGAATGTCTTAGGATAGAATAGAAAGTCACAAAAGACCCTTAGGAGTAGCTAAAATAACAAAAACGCCATTAATGAAACAGAGGTTAAAATCTTGTCAGGGGTCTTGTAGATGGGTCACACAGTCCATAAAAAGGCACATGAATCCTATGCCTTTCCATGAAGCCACACTTAAGAAAATTCTCACTGATGAAGTTACGAGACAATGATTCCATACTTAGAAAATTTTCACACCATGCCGATACTTTGGGCCATATGGACCGTGAAGGGTTATATGGACCATACGAGGTTCATGTGTGATGTGCCTTAGCTAAAATATTGTTTCAAGGCAAAGGCTACATCACACAAGCCACCACACAGTTCATAAAGTACCACACCTCAGTCTTGAACTCCACAATCAAGGCTAACACACTATACACTAGGCAAAGGGCCACCTTAAGGCTCCTCCTCATAGCCCGTAGTGAGTAACACAACCTGTGGAGGTTCCTGAAATGTCCCAAAAATATTCTTTGGAATGCCTATAATCGTAATATCTATATATCTCAAAATCCATGCATGATATCAAAAATCCAACTTTATATTCTCAATCAGGGGGAAAATTGAGTAAGAAATGGGTATAATCTAGATTTTAGAAGACCCATAGCAAAAAATAACTTTCTCTAAATAACCAATTACCAAAGAGCCTGTGCGCCCAAGATGTGATGCGCCTGGAGCACGCAGTAGTGTAAAATATGAGGCACGCCTGGTTCGCATCACGCCTGGGGTGCAAACCAGTGCAAAGTTTTCCTCGTTTTTCTTATTCCATCCAAGGGCATTGATGTAATAGACCCATACCCATTTAAACGTATAATCTCTTATACTTAGCCATTTTTCCACTCTATATCACTCAAAACCCTCATAAAAACCTCTACAAGACTTAAACAAATTCAGGGGATTTCAATCTTAACTTTAGGACTCAAGGATTCACTTCAAGCTCTAAGTTCTCTTTAAGCCATCTCAAGAAAACCCATGTTTCAGGTATGTGGGTTTCATCCACGTGGTCATTTCACCCATGGAGCCCAATCTTCCCTTTTATGAAAATTGCATGATTTCAAGTTGTATTACTTATAGGTATCTCTTACTATGAAATATGATCATGAATTATGTTAGGGTTTTATCAAAGTATTGTTGATTATTGCATGCGTATCTATTTTAAGCTTACACTATGAGTTGATCTTTGTCTATTGAGACTACACATGTTTTGAGCTATGAAACTATGATCTATTATGAGTTTTGATGATTGATTTCAAGGTATCCTATATAAGGATTTTACTACATATTGGTGGGTTGATTTACATTACGTTTACTCATCTTACTTCACTCTTGAATTGCATGATTTTGAACAAGTATCATAAACGCACCATGTGTTTGATAAAATGTAAAGTCAAGAATTCTCAAGATATTGATGATCTATTATATGATTTACAAGTCAAGTTACTTCATGATGATTAAGGACATCCAAGCATGTATTAAATTCATGAAAAGTATTTATGACATTACAAGTGAATTATTGAGCTGGTATGTTTTGTTATGCTATTGTGAAATGTGAAGCTCTTTCTTGATACTTGAATGTGATTGTTTGATGAGCTATTTTCATGAGTCCTACCGAAATGTTTATATTGTAAGGTAAGGAAATCTTCTACTACTTACCAAAAAGGTCATGCCATAATGTAGAATAATTCATGACTCCTGCTGAAAAGATTATATCATAAGGTAAGGATATCTCATAATACCTACTAAAAAGAATATGTCGTAAGGTGGAATAAATTATGGCTCCTATCAAAGAGATTATATCATAAGGTAAGGATATCTTATAATACCTACCAAATAGGTCATAGTGTAAGGTACAATAAATCATGACTCCCACAAAAAAGATTGTATTTTAAGGTAAGGAAAATCTTATACTACCTACTGAAAAGGCTATTTCATAAGGTAGGGGTATTGGTAACACTCTTTGAAAAGGTTATACCGTAAGGTTAGTGGTTGACTATTTGGCCCATCTTATACATATTTGTGCAAGGTTTAAACATGTATTCCATATTGAGCTTACGTTTCTTCATTATGATTAAGCATCTTGTTATTATGGCTTATGATTCTTGTTGCATTACATTCCACATACTTAGTACATTCAAATGTACTAACGCATACTCTATTCCTACATGATATTACCATTTAGGGATCGGTGCACCTTTTTATCATCCTTGATATGTCTAGTTTAGTACTTCGGAGATAAGCATTGGTGAGTGCTCAATTCTGGGGACACTATCTATATTACTCTTACTATTTTGAGACTTCATTATGTTGAACACTTATTACTATGAGGGTGAGCTCAAAAAGTGTCTTGGCCCTCGCTCCATTCCAAGTTAGAGGTCTTGTTGGATATTATGATGTTCTTATGCTTGAGCTTGACTATTCAATGCTTTAATGATTATCAAAGATTTCCCTTAGTCCTGTTTCCCTTTTTATTATATCTCTTATTGTTATTTACTTTTCTTCCACGACCAAGGATGTATAAATAATATGCTAAGAGGCTTGTTTGGATCCCTTTGGGTTCCTATTCATTGTATCATGTCTAGGCTCTAGGCTTGGGCCGTGACAGTGCCCGTAAGGTGTCACCTTGGTCAAAAACTTTTAGGGACAAAATTCAAACCACTATTAAATCAATAATAAGTTTGGGTCCTTACAGTGGGTGTGCCCTCTATGCCTATGGGACTCAGGGGGCTTTCAGGTTTAGTTATTTGGGCTTTACACCCATGTACAGCTGACCCTTGATCTTATGATGTGGAGAGTTGAGCTCCATGATGGTTCAGTGGGGGTTCGGTGACTATCTATCAATTAAATTGTGTGCGGGTATCTCTCCTGGGCTTATGAGGGCCTGAGTAGCATGTAAGTTTAGTTACCAGGACCTTGGACCCACATACGACACTGTGCCCCAGATTGGGATAGTTGTTGTATGGGTCTACATAGCTTTGTCAGTCAATATCATTGTTGATCACTGAGTTAGTTCAGTTGTTATTATTTATCTCCTTGGTTGGCTCTATTATGGTTTGAGGGTTTTCAGACATGTTGTTTCCTTGATTTAAGTTCCGATTGTTAAAGTGCTGTGGCGTAACAATAATAGGGAAGAGATGACTTGGGAAGTAGAGGATCTTATGAGGAAGTTCCGATTTTTCTAGACCTGTTGCAGTTTTTTATGTATGACTCCTCTAAATTTAGTGCAAGTCTAGGTACAGGGTATGACTGTTGACTTGGGGATTCAGTGGTGCTCAGGAGACTTCTTTTGGGTGAGCACTGATAGCTCAGGCTTTGTCGCAGTCTCCTTTCTTTTGATGGTCGTCTCTTACTTTTAGATTTATGCCTTGTATGTACTACTGACTATTTGTAGGGACACTCCTAGTTTGTATCTCATTATGCTTATTGGTATGTGTACATGGTGATATCTTTGTGTCTATTGTAGCTCTGTATAATGAGCTTCCAAGTTCTGAGTAGGTTTAGGTTATTTATAGTGTTGTCTTGTCTATGGTTTGACTAGAGAGCTAGGTTGTCACGACCCAAGCCAAGGGCCTAGACGTGATATGGTGAATGGGACAAGGACCCAAACAAGGCTCTTAGCATATGAAACACACATCCTTGGTCGCAGAAGCAAAGTAAAAACACCAAGAGTTATACTAAAAAGGGAAGTGGGACTAAGGGAAATCTTGGCATTCATGAAAGCATAAAAGAGTCAAGCTCATAAGTACATCATAATATCCAATAACACCTTTAACTTGGAATGGAGCAAGGGACAAGACACTTTCCAAGCTTACCCTTATAATAACAAGTGTTCAATATAATGAAGTCTCAAAATAGCAAGAGTAATATAGATAGTATCCTCGGACTTGAGGACTCACCAATGATTATCTCCGAAGTACCGAACTAGCCATGTGGTCGATGATCAAAAGGAGCTCCAGTCCTAACATGGTAATATCATATAGGCATAGAGTATGCATTAGTACGTTTGAATATACAAAGTATGCGGGATGCAATGCAACAAAACATAAGCCAATATAGCCAAAATGCATAATCATAAGCAATAGATATATATGTCCCCAATATGGCATGCATGATGAATGCACATAATGAAACATACTTGCAAATTATTCATCTTGCACAATATATATATATCATAAATAAGTGGGAAGCAACATCAACCAACATAGACCAAGTAGCTATAACTTGGAATCGAAGGCATAACATCCCCTCGGTCAGGTGGACGGGCGTGACACCCCCCGGCTAGATGTGGTCTACTTGCCAAGGCAAAACAAACATGATAACATGACTAGATGGATCCAAGAGTATAGCAAAGGTAATAATCATAATCCTATGGTGGCACATAGTTTAGTGTCACGACTCAAGCATAGGGCCTAGATGTGACACAACGCAAGGGGAACCCAAAGGGACCCCAAGCGAGCCTCGTAAAGCATCATTACATATTCTTGTTCGCAGAAGCAATAAATCAAGCATTCAAGATTAAATAATGGGGAAAACGGTGCTAAGGGAAAAGCTTGCATAATATCATGGACAAAAGACAAGAGTAAGACTTGTATTATAGATACTTAACATGTCCAACAAACAACTGGTTCCTACATAGTGATATCATATAGGGATAAAGCATGTGTTAGTACATTTGAATGTACTAAGTACGTAGGATGTAATGCAACAATAAGTAGGCATCATAATCAAAATACATAATATTAAGCAACAGACATAATATAACAATATGGCATGTATGTTCAATGCTTAAGTAAAACATTCTTAAGTAATTCATGCTGATATAGGATATCATATGTGAAGAAGAGACCAAGCTAATTTTTCAAAGTATAATCCCCTTCATGGTTGTGTGGTATAAACCGCTTACATGGTTGATGGTAATCACACCTTACCAACACGGTGACGAAGTATAAACCCCTTGATTTA
>DF358103.1:32005-53964 GCA_000787875.1 Solanum virginianum | reverse complement strand
AATGGTGAGTCCATTGTTACTAAAATGTCTAATAAAATTATCCCATGTTCATTTTGCATAAAATCTTGCCTTGTGTTTTTTGTTGAGTCAGATATGGTGGATTTTGATGTCATTCTTGGGATGGATTGATTGCATGCATATCATGCTTCTATTGATTGTAAAACCCATAGGGTAAAATTCCAATTCCCTAATGAACTCTTCCTTGAGTGGGAAAGTTGTGATATGGTGGTCAAGGGTAGATTTATTTCTTGCCTTAAAGCCCAAAAGTTGATTTCGAAGGGTTATTTCTATAATCTTATAAGGGTTAGGGATATTGAATCCAAAGTCCTTCCTATAGAGTCAGTTCCTGTGGTTAATGAGTTTCTCAATGTCTTTCCTAATGAACTTCCTGGTGTACCTCCACAAATGGAAATAGACTTTAGTATAGAACTTCGTCCTAATACTCAACCCTTCTATTCCCCCTTACCGTATGGCCCGACGGAATTGAAGGATTTGAAGGAGCAATTGAGGGATTTATTGGAGAAGGGTTTTATAAGGCCTAGTAAGCCACCTTGGGGTGCACCGGTGTTGTTTGTGTGTAAAAATGATGGTTCTCTTAGAATATGCATTGATTACCGATAACTTAATAGAGTCACTATAAAGAAAAAGTACCCTCTACTAGGAACTGATGACCTTTTTGATCAACTTCAAGGGGCTAGTCACTTCTCCAAGATTGATCTACGTTTGGGTACCACCAAGTGGAAGTGAGGAAGTGTGACATTCCCAAGATGGCTTTTCGGACTAGGTATGGGAACTTTGTGCTATATTTATGGATCTTATGAATAGGGTCTTCAAACATTACCTTGACTTGTTTGTGGTGGTTTTTATTAATGAAATCTTGATCTATTTCCATAGTGAGGAAGAGCCTATGAATCACATGAGGGTGGTGTTACAAATCTTGAGGAAGGAGAGATTGTATGCAAAATATGAAAAATGTGAGTTTTGGTTGAAAATGTTGCTTTTTAGGGCACGTGGTGTCAGGTGATGCCATTAAGGTGGATCCTAAGAAGATGGAGGTGATTAGAAATTGGCCTAGAACTTTGACTCTATCGGACATTAGAGGCTTGTTGGGTTAGGCAGGTTATTACCGAAGGTTTGTAAATTGTTTCTCTTCTATTGCTTCTCCCATGACTAAATTGACACAAAAGAAGGCAAAAATTGTGTAGACCAATGAGTGTGAAAAGAGTTTGCAAACTTTGAAAGATAGGCTTGTGTCCGCTCCTATCTTGTCTCTACCGAAAGGGTTGGAAGAGTTTGTTGTACATTATGATGCCTCAAGATTTGGTTTGGATGGGTTTTGATGCAAAGTGTTAAGGTGATAGCATATGCCTCTAGACAACTTAAGGTTTATGAGAAGAATTATCCCACCCATGATCTTGAATAGGCGGTTATGGTATTTGCTTTGAAAATTTGGCATCACTACTTGTATAGAGTTCATATTATGGTCTTTACCGACCACAAGAGTCTCCAATATGTGTTCACCCAAAAAGATCTTAACTGGAGGAAGTTGATAATGGGGGTGTAGTGGTTATTGATAGTTCTAAGTCTTCTTTGATTAAGGAGGTAAAGGCAAAACAAGATCTTGACCCTGCATTATTAGAGTTGAAGGCCTTGGTAAAAGATGGTAAAGTGGAGGTTTTCTCCCAAGGGGAAGATGGTGCCCTTAAGTACCAAGGTAGGTTTTCGCCTTGGTGAGAGATAGTAAAGTGGAGGTTTTCTTGCAAGGGGGAGATGGTTCCATTAGGTACTAAGGTAGATTGTGTGTGCCTAGTATTGGTGACTTAAGAAGGAAGATTTTAGATGAGGCTCATAATTTTTCCTATTCATTCACCCGGGTTCTACAAAGATGTATAGAGACTTGAGGGAAGTGTATTGGTGGGGTAGTATGAAGAGAGACATTGCCAAGTTCATATCCAAATGTCATAATTGCCAACAAGTGAAAGCCGAACATCAAAGGCCGGGTGGCCTAGCCCAAGATATAGAGATTCCTACTTGGAAATGGGAAGTCACAATTGCTAACAAGTGAAAGCCGAACATCAAAGGCCGAGTAGCCAAGCCCAAGATATAGAGATTCCTACTTGGAAGTGGGAGGAAATCAACATGGATTTTGTGGTTGGATTGCCTAAGACTAGGAAATATTTTGAACTCTCTTTGGGTTGTTATGGATAGAACGACAAAGTCGGCTCACTTCTTATCGGCCAAAACTACTTATCGTGCCAAAGATTATGCCAAATTGTATATTCATGAGTTGGTTAGATTGCATGGGCTGCCCTTGTCTATCATTTCAGATCATGGTGCTCAATTCACTTCTCACTTTTGGAGGTCCTTCCAAAGAGATCTTGGTACCAAGGTTAAGCTTAGCACGGCCGTTTACCCTCAAACAGATGCCCAAGCCAAGAGAACTATCCAAACCCTTTAGGATATGCTTAGAGCTTATGTTTTGGATTTCACGGCCGTTCACCCTCAAACGGATAGACAAGCTGAGAGGACTATCTAAATTCTTGAGGATATGCTTAGAGCCTGTGTTTTGGAGTTTAAGGGTAGTTGGGACGAACATCTTCCACTCATTGAACGTGCTTACAACAATAGCTGCCACTCAAGCATTGGTATGGCTCCTCTTGAAGCTCAATATGGTAGGCGTTGTAGGTCCCTGGTTGGATGGTTTGAGGTGAGGGAGATGACTTTGTTAGGTCTGGATTTTTTTAGGGAAGCCTTGGAGAAGGTAAGGTTGATTAGGGAGAGATTGAAAACAACCAAAAGTAGACAAAAGTCCTATTCCGATGTGAGGAAAAGCGATCTTGAGTTTAAGATTGGTGATTGGGTTTACTTGAAAGTCTCACCTATGAAGGGTGTCATTTGATTTGGCAAAAAGTGGAAGTTAATACCAAGGTTTATGGGTCTATATACAATGTTGAGAAGGATTAGTAAGGTGGCCTATGATTTGGAGTTGCCCATTGATATGAGTATGGTTCATCCAGTCTTCCATGTATCTATGTTGAGAAAGTATGTGGCTAACCCAAGTGCCATTATACCTTTGGATGTGGTGGGTGTGGTAGAAGATAATTTGACTTATGAGAAGATCCTGGTGGAGATTTTGGATAGACAAGTGAAGAGGTTGAGAAACAAGGATGTAGCTTCCATCAAGGTTCTTTGGAGAAATCAACAAATTAAAAGTGCCACATGGGAAACTGAGGCGGACATGCAAAGGATACTAATTCAAGTCCCCTATGTAGAAATCAACAAATTAAAAGTGCCACATGAGGGTTTTACTATTTGTTGGTTGGTTGATTTACATTAAGTTTTCTCACATTATTTCACTCTTGAATTGCATGATTTTGAACTAGCATTACACACCCACCAAGTATTTGATAAAATGTCTTGACAAGGATTCTCAAGTTGTTGATGGTTTATTACATGGTTTATCAGTCAAGTGACTTTATGATGATTTAGGGATCGTATGTATGTATTTTGAATTCATGGAAATTATCTATAGTGTTGCTAGTTGACCATACCTTGTCTGGGGGTGCCATACTTGTAATAACATGTTAAGGGGTAGATATCATGACTACCTTGTTGAGGGGTGCCATGCCTGTACTACCATGTTGAGGGGTAGATACTTTTACCACCTTCTCAGGGGATGCCATGCCCGTACTACCATTTTAAGGGGTAGATACCTCAACCACCTCACCGAGAGGGTAAAATGCCACAAATTCCAAGTAGTAGTTGCTTGGTCTGTGATTATGGTCCTTTCCCACACATGTAACCTATATTTGCAATTTATGTGATTTACAAGCATGTTTACCTCAAGCATTGAACATGTACGCCATATTGATATTATACTTATCCGTTGCTCATGACTATGCATTTTGACTATGTTGTCTTATGTCTTGTTGCATTGCATCCTACATACTTAGTACATTCAAATATACTAATGCATACTCTATGCCTACATGTTGTTACCATGTAGGAACCGGATCCCCACTTGATCATCCTCCTCCATGTAGCTAGTACGATCTCTCTAAAGCTAGTTGGTGAGTCCTCTTGTTACCATGTAGGAACCGGAGCACCTCCCCTTTATACTCCACATAAGAAATCATAATGCCAAAATATGCCCAATTTCTGGATCCAAATATTCAATTCAATCTATGGCAATCCTATTTCATATATACAATTGAAATTTAACAAGAGTTTCATGGTTAAATATCAAATCCATCCCAATCATCAAATCAAACAATTAAGAACAAGGTAAATTAGAGATTAAAATTAAACCAAGAACTTACCACAAGTTGAGATGAACTTGAAGAAGGGAGAGAGGATGAAAGATCAAGAAACCCTAGGTGCCACAAATCTCACCAAAACATTGTCAATGATGGTCAGAATTTGATCAAAAAATAGGGGGAAATGGAGAAATTGAGGAATTTTTAGTCAATTAGGTCAAATAGGGGTCAAAATAATTTGACCCCTCCTATTTATACTTTACCAAGTTGACTATTACAATATTGGGGTTGGATCTATGAAACATCGATTACAAGTCATATATGGATCTCTCACTCATAAGTCCTGATCTCGTAGACCTCTCAATGCTTTGAAAAATTTTAGAAACATACATGAGTTTCATGAACCCCATTCACGACTCAAAGTTTGATCTACGAGTTGTAAAGTTGGCTCGTGGGTTGGAGTGCACAACTATCCTGCTCACTGAAAATCTCTAGGAGATGGGGTTACAAGTTATAAAGTGTAATACAACTCGTAAACCCAGTCATAGAAACTAAATCTAATGTTTTTCTCAGCCAATTTGCTGACTTACTCCTGTTCCTGCATATTCTTCATGAAATACATAATTACCCAAAATGCAACCAATCCAATGTTAGAAACTGCAATTCATTCACAACAAAATAACTACCTATGAATCCAAAAACTAAAAAATGAACCTATAACTATGCAATAACATCAAAAACCTTGGTTTACCTCCTAAGTAATGCCTAATTTATTATCGTGACATGACATAGACAAATTGGCTACTAGACTTCACCAATTGCCAAAACCTTACTCTTGATCTCATCTGGATGCTTCATGGATAGACGGATGTCGAAGACCACTTCTTCATCATTCAATCTAAACCTGAGTTGGCCAGCTTCCATATCTAATAGAGTTCATCCCATGGCTAGGAATGGTCTTTTCAAAATGATTGGAACTTTAAAGTCAGCCTCACAATCTGAGAATCACAATGTTTGCAGGGAATATAAATTTTTCCACCTTTACTAACACATCATAGAGTATCCCTACAGACTTCTTCACTATTTGATCTACTATTAACAACCACATTTTAGTAGGGGTAGGGGCTCCCAATCCAAGCTTGTTATAAACTGCAAGAGGCATCAAATTGATACTAACACACAAATCACATAGTGCTCTTGTGAACTCCACATCACTTATAGTGAAAGGTATGGTGAAAGCACCTTGGTCTTCACGCTTTTGAGCCAAGGACTTAGTAGTGATGACACTACAATATTAAAGCTCTTGAGAAAATTCCTTTCTTACAGTGCACTTCTTGGTAACTAAATCCTTCACATACTTTGCATAACCTAGTATTTTCTCCAAAGCTTCAATAAGAGGGATGTTGATGGATAGTTGCTTAAGTATGGAGAGAAACTTTTTGAATTCCCTCCTCCTCTCTCTACTTGAGTCTTTGAGGGAAAGGAGGAGGAGGCCTTGGGACGTGCTTATACTTCTATGGCTCTTTAGCTACCTCATTCACCCTATTTTTGACATAATTATCTCATTCAACCACATGCTTATCTGCAACTATCTTTTCATGAATATCTTCTACCTTAACCGGCATAGAAGGATTAGTAGTTCTCTTACCACCTCTAGTAGTAACCACTAAATATTTCCCTTCATTCACTAGATTTTGCACCATGCTACTAGGAAATGTACCCTTTTGATGTTGATTCAACTGAGTTAAGACTTGACCAAACTATTGCTCAAGTTGTTTAATAGCCACAAAATGAGACTCTATTTTCTAATTAATACTTGAAATATTGGACTTTATACCCTTTAGAGTTTCATCTTGTGTTTTGGCCTTCTTCAACAAGTGATCAAACATCTCATGAATTCTAGAATTACTTACACCTTTGTCTCGGTTATGTGGTTGCACATATGGACCATTTCTGAAACCATTACTTCTACCCCAATCTACTCTAGGAACCCTGTTCCTGTCAAAATAATGACCTTGTTTGTCTTTATAAGCTCCATCTCTACGATGTTTCCAACCTTGGTTTCCTTAACCTTGGCACCAATAGTCCTGATTGGACTCTTGGGCATCAGTTCAGAAACACCCTATCTGATCATTCACACAACAAGCACCCTCCTCAAAATATGGCTCCTCATATATGGGTGCACATAGAAGTTAGTGAACTATCACATTTACTATTTCTTGGTTTTGCTTGATAACCACATTCATGTTTGTATGAAGCTAAGCAATCTGTTGCATAATCTCCTCATTGATTTTGGCTTGCTCTGAACTAACACTCACAGCATATAAACCCTTTATGAAAGCTCCATGTTATTTCCTCCATGCATGATTCATCTTGACCATTTGCTCCATATGCTCTACAATCTTTGCAAATGGTTGATCTAGAAACATACCCTCCATAATAGTGTCAGTACAAGCCTGACTATTCTAATCAATGGCATGGTAGAAGATCTCCACCAAGGCATCATCAACTATCTTGTGGTCAGGGACACTCCTCAAACACTTAGTAAACCACTCCCAAGTAGTACTTATCGAATCACTAGGAAATTGTTCAAACTTGTTATCTGATCCTTCAATTTGAGCTTTTTCAATCTAGGGAAGCACCTCTCTAAAAAGGCCTTCTGCAAATCTGCCCAACTAGTTATAGAACTGTGTAGGAGCTCAGATAGCCATAACGCAGCATTGCCCATAAGAGATAATGGGAAAACATGATATCCCATAGCGTCCATAGACTGATTCCCTATCCCCATCATACTCTTACAAATAAATGCAATATTATGTAGGTGGTTATGTGGATCCTCTAATGGTAAGCTCGCAAATAGCTTACAGTTTTACAATATCTGAAGTAACCCAAAGATTGTGAACTTTATGTCAGCCGGTAGTGGTGGTAACATAATCACCCCGGTCATATACATAGCCATAGGGTTCAACTAGACTAATTCCATAGGTAAGCATTAGCATCAAACTCCTGAGGTTGTGGAATATTCTCCAAAGGAGGTGGATTCTCATTCCCATCATTTTGGTTCAAAGCTGCAGTAGCCACATTATTGGCATTCTCTTGGGCTATTCTTCTAGTAATTCTTTGGATCTCTGGATCAAGTAGAGTTAAGGGATTGTCTTGACTCTAAGTGTTGGGTATACACTACTTGTATACCCTACAAAGAAACAAAAACAAAAATAAAGGGAACTAAGGATTACCACTCAAATTACTTAATGAATCAACTTAAGTCTAGTCGTATTCCCTGACAACAGCACCAAAATCTTCGATGTCACCCATGTTACACCTCCTTATAGTGGATAAAGCGGTCATCATCAAGATTATATTGCTTATCTCTTGTATCATTGTATCATACATACTTAGGACATTAAAACATACTAACGCATACTCTATGCCTACACAATATTACCATGTAGGAACCAGAGCTCTAATTGATTCTCCTCCACGGGGCAAGACAGATTGTGCAAGTTAGCTTTTGGGGAGTCCTCAAGTCCAGGGATAATATCTATCTTCTATCATGCTTATGTTTAGATGATATCTTGTATACTTGGATTACCTATTATCTTTATTATGAGGGTAAGCCCAGTTGCTTGTTTTGGCCCCTACTAAGTTTTACGTTAGAGGTATTGTTATACAAGTTATGTAAAGATGCTATAAGCTTGAATCCCTCTTTGACTCCCTTAATGTTTTATGAAATGAATGTTTTCCCTTAGTCCCTATATCCTTATTTCTATTCTTTTAATTGTGTTTAATTGTTTCCGCAACTAAGGATGTGTAATGATATATTATGAGGCTTTCTTGGGGTTCCTTCGGGTCCCCATGCGCTATGCCACATCTAGGCCCTAGTTTAGATCATGACAAACTTGGTATCAGAGCACTAGATTGTTAATGATTCTTGGAGTCCAACACACTATGTTGATTAGAGTATTATTCATGGTTGTGAAGTGTGCCATGATTATGAATAGGAGGCTATGAGGTATTCCAGGAAATATTTCACTTCTTCATGATATATGTTGTATGATAGAGTTACCTCCCCTAGGGCTTATTGTTAATCCCTAACTGTTACATTTTAGGGTATATCTAGAGCTGCTCAGAATAGTGATAAATGCGGAAGTTCGTAATGTTCTATGGGTATTGGCCAAAGCGGTGGCTAAATTAGTGGCATAATTTAATCAATGAGTGAGTTCCCCTGAGACTTCAAATGGTAAAAGGAGGGGTAGTGAGGCCAAAAGGGCATGTGTTGGAGGTAAGTTCCAAAGTCCCAAATGTAGAGGTGATGGTAGTGTGGTGCCTTATGCTAGGTGCCCAAGATGTGGTAAAGGCTATGATGGCCCGTGCTTGAGGGGCACTAATGGTTGTCATGGTTATGGAGAGTTAGGTCATAAGGTAAATGATTATGCTCATAAATGTAATAAGGATAAGGGAGATGATGAGAGGTTGTCTATTGATGGGGTGTCTAACTCAAAGTGGCAAGATGGCTATGAAAGGAGAACTAATCCTAAGTGTCCAAGGTGTGAAAGGTACCATGGTGGCCCATGCTTGAGAAAGACTAATGCTTTTTATGGTTGTGATGAAGTGGGTCACAAGTTAGTTAGTTGTCCATATGCTCAAAAAAGGTATAAGGGTGGTCGACCTTTAAAACAAGGTGGTATATTGATCAAGAGGCTCAAGGAGGGGATGAAGCCCGATGTTGTTATTAGTACGTTGAAGTTTCCTTTGACTTTGAAATGTAGTTACATTGATAGGCCAGGTGTGACACTATTTCTTTCATTATTCTTTTTGCTTGCTAGTGGGCTTCTTCTGTGTCTCGAGTTGTTATATGAAGTGTCTACCCCTTTTTTTGAGTATATTGTTGCTAAAGTTCATAGGTATGGATACGTGTTTGTATTGCATTAGGTATTACCTTGTGGCTTGTTAGAGTTGATGTGGTGGATTTGATGTCATACTTGGGGGATAGAATAGTTGCATTCATATTATTGTCTCCATTGATAGTTGGACCCGTAGAGTTAGATTCCAATTCCCTAATAAACCCATCCTTGAGTGGGGGCTTGTAATGTGGTTGTGAAAGGGTAAGTCTATTTCTTTTCTCAAGGTACAATTGATCTCTAAGGATTGCATTTTTCATCTTGTAAGAGTTAGAGGTGTTGAACCTAAGTTATTTCTATTGAGTTGTTTTCGGTGATCAATGAGTTCTTGAATGTCCTCTCCGATATTTCAAATTTAGGGTGGTGTCTTGTGGTTTGACTTATGCATTGGTCATGTCTATGGGTCTCAAGAATAGGAGATGACCTTTTCAATATTTTAAAATTTGGGTAGTATCTTTCGATTTGACTGATGCACCGGCTATGTCTATAAGTCTCATAAATAGGGTCTATAGTCCCTACCTCATTAGGTTTATGGTAGTTTTGGTGGTGATATGTTAGTTTGTTTCCCAAGTGAGGAGGAGCATGTGAGTCATTTGAGGGTAGTGCTACAAAGATTGAGGGAAGAGAGGTTGTAGGCTAAGTATAAGAAGTATGAATTTTGGTTGAAGGAGGTTGGCTTTTTAGGTCATGTGGTGTCCGGGGATGGTATTAAGGTGGATCCCAAGAAGATGGATGTAATTAGAAATTGGCCTAGGCCATTGACCCCATCGGATATTAGGAGCTTCTTGGACGTAACGAGTTATAACCAGAGTTTGTGAATAGGTTCTTTTTTATTGCTTTTCCTATGACTTAGTTGACCCTAGTAAGACTAATGTTGTGACTGACATTTAGAGTTGGGTGATTTGATATGTCTAGGGGTCGCTATTTCTTGTGTCATTCCTTTGCATTAATAGGTTTCATATGTGTCCCGAATAGTGACATGAGTCTGTTGTGACTAGAAGGTCTATACGGGTTGCCCCATGTTCTTATTGGATATAATCTTGCCTTGTGAACTTGGTTGAATTTGGCTTGATGGGTTGGAGATCTTGGGGTGGTTTGACTGCATACATATCACGCTTCTAATAAGTGTAGGACCCGTAAGGTGTAATATGATGAATATGGATCGATGATCTATTTGATCAACTACAATAGGCTAGTCACTACTCTAAGATTGATCTTCAGTTCAGACTTTGTCCCAAAGTGACGATGAGGGTAGGTGATATCCCTAAGTGTCTTTTAAGATTAAGAATGAGCATTTTGAGTCATAGTGGGGTTGATTAGTTGACTAATGCATAGGCTATGTTTGTGGGTTTCATGAATAGGGTCTTAAAACCCTACCTTGGCATGCTTGTGGTGGCCAATAGTAATGCAGCCTCGATTTATTTAGAGCTTGTGAATCATTTAGGGGTAGAGTTGCAAATTTTGGGGGATAAGTGGTTGTTTGCTAAATATTATAGGTGTGAATTGAGCGTAACAAGAAGGTCGTTAGAACTCCTCAAAGATTGTGATATGAGTGGGCATTACCACCCTGGTATGGCTAATGTTATAGCAGGTACTTTGAGTAGAGTGTCCATTAGTAGCCTAGTTCATGTTGATAGTGGTAGCAAAGGGTTTACTAGGGAGGTCCACCAGTTAGCTATGGTGGTATTGTGGTTGTTGGTGGTTCAAAAATCTTCCTTGGTTGACGAGGTAGATGCAGAGCAAGATCTTGATCCCTCCTTATGAGAATTAAAGGCTTTGGTGAGCATTGGCAAGGTGGAGGTTTTCTCCCAAGGGGGAGATGATGCCCTTAGGTATCAAGATAGGTTGTTTGTGCCTAGTGGGGGTGACTTGAGAAAAAGGGTTATTGATGAGACTAATAATAGCTATCATTCTAGCATTGATATGGCTCTTTTTGAGAGCCCTTTATGGTAGGCGTCATAGATCACTGGTTGGGTTGTTTGAAGTCAATGAAATGGCTTTGTTGGGTCTGGATCTAGTTATGGAGGTTATGGAGAAGGTGAGGTTAGTTAAGGAAAGGTTGAAAACAACCCAAAGTCATCAAAGGTCCTATGCCGGTGTGGGAGAAGGGATCTTGAATGTAAGGGTGGTGATTGGGCCCATTTGAAGGTTTCACTCATGAAAGGTGTGGTTTGTTTTGTTAAGGAGGAGATTGAATTTATGGTTTGTGAGTCTTTATAGAGTGTTGAGGATGGTTGGTAAGGTTGCGTACGAATGGGAACTACCTTTGGATATAGAGATCGTTCATTCGATTCTTCATGCTTCTAGGTTGAGGCAATGTGTTGGTGACTCTAGCGCTATAGAACTCTTTGAGGTTGTAGGTGTTGTGGAGGATAAGTTGGCTTAGGTGAGGGTCCCGATAGGGGTATTGGATTGAAGGGGGGAAAGGTAGATTAATAAGGATGTAGAGTTTGTCAAGGCCCTTTTTGGAGAATCATCAAGTCGAAAGTGTCTCTCAGGGAGACAAAGCGGGTATGGAGAAGCAATATTCGTATATCTTTCATTCTATTCAAGCTTATGATAACACGTCAAGTCCCTTTAATGATACCAAGTCTTATGTCTCAACCCCTAAGTCATTTGCATGTATTCATGTTTATGTTGACAAGTTCATGATGATTTTAACACTTGTGTTGAGATTTTGGAAATGGTATATAAGCGCATTGTTGCATTCTTGATGGGGCTGATTTCTTCATAATTACTCTTCTCATTTATATTTCTTCAACATTCATGGAGGAATGTACCCAAGGGGGAGATATTGAAAATGCCCGATACTTTCCTAGGAATTCCCCCATAATCGTAATTCCCTTATATCTCAAATCGGGGATATTTAAACACCCCTCCATGTAGCTCCAAAAGACCCTATGATGCATTTTTTCAATATCTAAAAATTCATGCAGAATTTTGCAAATTTGACTTCATATTCTTGTTCAAAGGACAAAATTAAGTGAAAAATCGAGTACCTACAAGGTATACTTCATCCGTGCTAAGAAAATAATTTCTTGGCAAAACTTCGCAAAAACAGTAGCTGTCCGCGACCAGTCCACCATGCGCACCTGGCACGGACCAGTTCAAAAAATTTCCAAAATTGCTCTTTTTTACTCTAGGGCAATTGGTGAATAACCCTATACCTATATACACGAAAGTCCCTCATTGTAAAGCCATTTTGAGCCCTAAAAATCAACAAAAAACCTCTCAAATTCTTCTCTAATCTTCATCAAATTCTCCGTCCACTCTCAAGGTTTTCAAGAAGTCTTGTCAGAAATCAAGGAAACTAAGTCAAGCCCCAAGTCCTCCTCAATATTCAAGTGTCCCAATATCTTTCTGGATCTAAGGATTTCATTCAAGATTCAAGTCTCCATTCAAATCTTCTTTACATGTGGTTTTTCTATTATGAATTTGACTATAAACTATATTGGGGTTTTGTAAAAGTATGACCGTTTATACATATTTTGAGCTATGAATCTTGGATCTATCTTGAGATTTGATAAAGGATTTTGATGTATATTATATGATGGTATTACAAAGTATTGATGGGATGATTTATTTCAAGATTTCCTATATGATTTCACTCTTTAATTGCATGGTTTTACACTAGCATTGTACACTGACCAAGTTTTTGATAAAATGTCCGATTATGGTTTCTTGAGGAATTGAAGGTCCAATGCATGTCTTATGAGTTTAATGACTTTGTGATTATGAAAGGAATGTATGTATATGATATTCTCCTATATAGTGTTGGAAATTGACCATGCCCTACTCGGAGGGTTGAGAGCCTGGGTAACCATGCAGAGGGGTTTGTACCTTGACAACTGGGTTGAGGGGTTTGTACCTCAATCATCATGGGTGGTAGGTGTAATGATCCACTAACCAATCAACAGGTTTGTACCTTGATAACCGAGTTGATGGGTTTGTACCTCAATCACCATGGGTGGTAGGATGCGATGATCCATCAACCAATCAAGGGCTTTGTACCTTGATAACCGGGCTAAGGGCTTTTTACCTCAATCACCATGGGTGGTAGGGTGAGACGATCCACCAACCAATCAAGGGGTTTGTACCTTGACAAACTATGAACTCTATGATGATGGTCTCATCTTGCACATGTATTATGTTCTATGTAACCATGATTTACTTCAAGCATCATCCATGCATGTCATATTTGTTATATGGTACTCACCACCTATGCTTATACATTTCGATTATGTTTTTTATCTCTTATATCATTTCATCCTATATATTTAGTATATTTAAATGTACTAACGTATACTCTATGCCTACATGATATTATCATGTAGGAACTGGAGCTCCAATTGATTCTCCTCCATGGGGCTAGACGGATTGTGCAAGTTAGCTTTTGGTGAGTCCTCAAGTCTGGGGGATAATATCTATCTTCTCTCATGCTTATGTTTAGACTATATCTTGTATACTTGGATTACCTATTATCTTTATTATGAGGGTGAGCCCGGTTTCTTATCGAGCCCGGTCCCCCCTAAGTTCTAAGTTAGAGGTGTTGTTAGACAAGTTATGTAAAGATGCTATAAGCTTGAATCCCTCTTTGACTCCCTTAAGGTTTATGAAATGAAGGTTTTCCCTTAGTCCCTATGCCTTTATTTCCATTCTTTTAACTATGTTTAATTTTTTCGCAACCAAGGATGTGTAATGATATCTTATGAGACTTAATTGGGTTCCTTCAGGTCCCCCATGCGTCGCGTCACATCTAGGCCATAGTTTGGGTCATGAAATACATGGTAACGTCATGTAGGTATAGAGTATGTGTTAGTATGTTTGAATGTATTAAGTATATAGGATGCAATTCAACAAGAGATAGGCAAGATAATCGAAATGCATAATTAGGCAATAAATGAGCATATTGCAATATGGCATGCATGAGTGATGCTTGAAGTAAAACATGCTTATATAGAAGATATTATATGTGTAGTAAGAGGCCATCATGTCCAAGGCCTACCACCCTTTTGGAGAGGCTATTGAGGTATTAACCCCTTAATTGGTTGATGGTGGTCTCATCCTGCGATCCATGGTGATTGAGGTATCAACCCCTCAATTGGTTGATGGTGGTCTCACCCCGCTATCCATGGTGATTGAGGTATCAACCCCTCAATTGGTTGATGGTAGTCTCACCTTGCCATCCATGGTGATTGATGTCTAGCACTCGCTCAATTAGGTGTGGTCAACTTTCAACACTATAGATACTTTTCATGAAATCAACACATATATATCATCCTTTCATCATCATAAAGTCATACCAGTCATAGGTCATGCATTGGATCATCAATATCTCAAGAACCCTAAACTGGACATTTTATCAAATAGTTGGTGTGTGTGTAATACTAGTGTAAAATCATGTAATTAATGAGTGAAATCATGTAATAAATCTTGAAGTACATTATCCCATCAATACTTGGTAATACCTTCATGCAATATACATTGAAAACCCTTCATCAAATCTCATGATAGATCTTAGATTCATAGCTCAAAACACGTATAAACGGTCATATTTTTACAAAGCCCCAACATAGTTCAAACTCAAATTCATAATAGAAAATGCATATGTAAAATCAACTTAGAAATATGTATTTTAGGTTAAAAAATAGGAAGTTTGGGCACCATGGGTGAAAGGACCCAACAATTGAAACCCACATACCTTGACTTTGGAGAACACCATTTTCAAAATCTCAAGATAAGTGTCAAAAATCATCATGAACTTGTCAACATAAACATAAATGCATGCAAATGACATAGGGGCTAAAACATAAGACCGGAGATCACATAGAGGACATAGAATTAGTACCTTAGGCTTGATTAGAATGGAAAAGATAGGGATATCGCTTTTGCATATCCGCCTTGGCCTCCCATGTAGCACTTTCGACTTGTTGATTCCTCCGAAGGACCTGAACGGAATCCAAATCCTTGTTCCTCAAACTCTTCACTTGCCTATCCAAGACCTCTATTGGAACATCTTCATAAGTTAATTTGTCTTCAACAACACCTACAAAATCCAATAGGACAATAGCATTCGGGTCACCCACACATTTCCGCAACATGGATACATGAAAGACCGGATGAACCACGTCCATTTCTCTAGGCAACTCCAACTCATAGGCTACCTGACCAATCCTCCTCAACACCCTATAAGGACCCACATATATTGGACTCAATTTCCCCTTTTTACCAAAATAAACCATACCCTTCATGGGTGAAACCTTCAAATAGACCCAATCACAAACTTTAAATTCAGAATCTCTTCTCCTCACATCGGCATAGGACTTTTGATGACTTTGGGCTATTTTCTACCTTTCCCTAATCAATCTTACCTTCTCCATAGCCTCCATAACCAGATCCGGACCCAACAATGCCATTTACCCCACCTCAAACCATCCAACCAGGGACCTACAACGCCTACTATAGAGAGCCTCAAAAGGAGTCGTACTAATGCTAGAATGATAGCTATTGTTGTAAGCAAACTCATTAAATGGAATATGATCATCCCAACTACCCTTAAACTCCAATACACAAGTTTTAAGCATAAACCCAAGAGTTTAGATAGTTCTTTTAGATTGGCCATCTGTTTAAGGGTGAAAGGTCATACTAAGCTTTACCTTGGTTCCAAGACCTCTTTGGAAGGATCTCCAAAAGTGAGAAGTGAATTGAGCACCATGGTCCAATATGATAGACAAGGGCACCTTGGGCAATCTAACCAACTCATGAATGTACAACTTAGCATAATCTTTGGCTCCATAAGTAGTCTTAACCGATAGGAAATGAGTCGACTTCGTCTTTTTATCAACCATAATCCAAATAGAATCAAAACCCTTTCTAGTTATAGGCAACCCAACCACAAAATCCATGTTAATTTCCTTCCACTTCCAAGTTGGAATCTCTATATCTTGGGTTAGGCCACCCAGCCTTTGATGCTCGGCTTTGACTTTTTGGCAACTATGACAACAGGATATAAACTTGACAATTTCCTTCTTCATATCTCCTCACCAAATCACATCTCTCAAATCTCTATACATCTTGGTAGAATCAGGGTGAATAGTATAGGAAGAATTATGAGCCTTATCAAGAATCTTCTCTCTCAAACCATCAATACTAGGCACACATAACCAACCTTGGTACCTAAGGGCACCATCTCCCTCTTGGGAGAAAACCTCCACCTTCTCATCTCTCACCAAAGCCTTCAATTCTAACAAGGAGGGGTCAAGATCTTGCTTTGCATTAACTTCATCAACTAAGGATGATTTTGAACCATCAACAACCACAATACAACCATTATCAACCTCTTCCAACCTAATCCACAATCTAGTCAACCGATGAACCTCCCTAACCACCGTTTTACCACCATCATCAACATGAACTAGGCTACCTATAGACACCCTGCTCAAAGAATCTGCCATAACATTAGCCTTACCAGGATGATAATGCACACTCCTATCATAATCCTTATGAAGCTTTGTCCACCTTCATTGCCTCAAGTTGAGATCTTTTTGAGTGAACACATATTGGAGACTCTTACGATCGATAAACACATCAATATGCACTCCACATAAATATTGATGCTAAATTTTCAAAGCAAATACGACGGAGGCCAATTCAAGATCATGAGTAGGATAATTCCTTTCATGCACCTTAAGTTGCCTAGAGTCATAAGCTATCACCTTACCATTTTGCATCAAAGCACAACCCAAACTAATCCGAGAGGCATCACAATACACAACAAACCCTTCCAGCCCTTCTGGTAAAGATAAGATAGGAGCGGACATAAGCTTATCCTTTAAGAATTGGAAAATCTTTTCACACTTATCGGTCCACATAATCTTGGCCTTCTTTTGAGTGAGATTAGTCATGGGAGAAGCAATAGAAGAGAACCCATTCACAAATCTCTTATAGTAACCCGCTAAGCCCAAGAAGCTTCTAATGTCCGATAGAGTCAAAGTCTAGGCCAATTTTGAATCACCTCCATTTTCTTAGGATCCACATTAATACTATCCCCCGACACTACATGACCTAGAAAGGCAACCTATTTCAACAAAAATTCACATTCCTCATACTTAGCATACAACTTCTCTTCCTTCAATTTTTGCAACACCACTCTCAAATGACTCACATGCTCCTCCTTGCTATGAAAGTAGATCAAGATATCATCAATGAAAACCACAACAAATCGAGGTATGGTTTAAAGGCCCTATTCATAAGATCCATGAAGATGGCTAGTGTATTAGTCAACCCAAAGACATAACCATAAATTCATTGTGCCCATACCTAGTCTGGAAGGCCATCTTGGGAATGTCACACTCCCTCACCTTCACATAACAATACCCGGACTGAAGATCAATCTTAGAGAAGTGACTAGCCCCTTGAAGTTGGTCAAACAAATCATCAATCCTTGGTAGAGAGTACTTATTCTTGATGGTAACCCTATTAAGTTGACGATAGTCAATGCATATTCTAAGGGACCCATCTTTCTCTTCACAAAAAACTTTGGTGTACCCCGAGGTGATTGGCTAGGCCTAATAAAACCTTTCTCCAACAGGTCACATAATTACTTCTTCAACTCCTTTAACTCTGCTAGGGCTATATGGTAAGGGGAAAAGAAATGGGTTGAGTATCGGGAAGAAGGTCTATACTAAAGTGTATTTCCCTTTCGGGAGGAACACCAGGAAGGTCATTTAGAAAGACATCAAGAAACTCACTACTCACCGGAACAGACTATATAGGCAGGACTTTGGACTCGACCTCCCTAACCCTCACAAGATGAGAGAGACACCCCTTAGAGATCAACTTTTGGGCTTTTATGCAAGAGATAAACCTACCCTTGACCACCAGATTTTGATCTCCCACTCAAGAATGAGTTCATTTGGGAATTAAAACTTGAACCTTACAGGTTCCATAATCAATAAAGGCATAATATGCATGCAGCCAATCCATCCCAAGAATGACATCAAAATCCACCATATCTAACTCAACAAGATAACAAGGAAATATTCTATGCATGATGCAAATGGGACAATTTCTATAGACCTTTCTATCAATAATAGATGCATCAATGGGAGTAGACATCTCATAAGACTCACATAACAATTCGGGCGCAACATGAAACTCTTTGGCAACAAAATGAGTATCAAAAAAAAGATTGTCACCCGGGTCTATAAATGCATACACATCAAAATCAAAGACTTTAAACATACCGGTGATAATATCGGGCACCTCATCAACCCCTTGTCTCCCTTAGAGTGCTTAGAACCGATTGTGCCTTAGGGCACCACCTTGTTGGCCTCCTCTACCCAAAGGAACCGTATTAGCACCCTGACCTTGTGGACGAGCATCCTTACCCTTATTTTGATTCCAAGGACAATCAACCTTCTTGTGACCCACTTCCCCATAACTATAGCAAGCACTAGTGTCCCTCAAACATGGGCCATCATGGTGTCTACCACATCTTGGGAATATAGGTTTAGGTACCACGCCACCACCTCATTGGGGCCTTGGGTAGACATTAGCAAATCCCCTACTAGGAACATGAGAAAACCCTTAGCCTTGGTGAAACCAGCCATCCTTTGGACCTTGGAACATACCATCAAAATGGGCCCTCTTGGCAGTATTACTCCTCCTCTTTCTCAACATCTCCCCCTTCAATCATTCAGCATAAGTCATAAGGCAGTACAATTCCATGTCACTAATCAACATAGCGGCTCGACACTCCTCATTCACCAAATCAGAAACACCCATCACAAACTTATTCACAGATACTTCTCCATAATAATTATCACTTGCATCTGATTCTACTATGTAGTCAAATTTCTTATTTTCATCTAGGAAATATAATTTTGGTAAATTCCTACAATCTTTTTTATTTTCTGGACTTGTTCTTGATCGTTTTTATCATAATTATATTCAACATCCTTCTTTAATTTTTTCTGCAATGATTTTAAATATTCCGCTAATTTAGGTACGTATTCTCTGACTTGGTTAACTAACCCTAAAAAAGACTATAATTTCTTTTTTTGTATCTAATATTTCATCCGTGTTTATAATTTTTTGTACTATATGTTGTTGCATTTTAATACCATTTTTATCTATTTGTATTCCTAAAAATTCTATTTAATTTCGCATAATTTTTGCTTTTTTCTGGCTTAAAATAATTCTTGAATTATCTACTATATCTATGAATGCTTCTAATAAATATATATGCATGCAACCTCACACCCAAAGATCCTATCTTCAAATTCATGAACTCCATCATTTTGGCATCCCTAAGCTCAAGAGGAAAGAATCGGCTGAGTATCACATTGTTGTTCCCCTTCTCCTCCTTTCATTGAGTATACCATATTTAGGCCACCCCCTTGAGTTGGTAAGCCACCAAATCTACCTTCTCTTCTGACCTCACATCCATGATAGCCAATACTTTGTATACCACATCAATAAATTCTTGAGGGTCCTCATCCACCTTAGACCCACTAAACTCCGGTGGGTTCATCCTCATGAAATAACTTTGGTGTACCCCGAGGTGATTGGCTAGGCCTAATAAAACCTTTCTCCAACAGGTCACATAATTACTTCTTTTATCAACAGCTTTTCTATCCTTCAAAAAAGGGGCTTGTACCCCTTGGTTGACTCGATTAGCCATGACTTGAGCTAGCATAGTGAGAGTATCTCGAAGCTCATCATGAGCTGATTATTCCTCGGGTGTGTGGGCTCGTCTTTCTCTCGTGTTATGCATGATCTAGCATAGCAAAGTACAATCGTTAGGGGGGAACTTATGATATCTTCAATAGCACGACGTAGAGTAAGAAGAAGGGAAACATTTCCTAGAACATCTCATAACCTCTTACTCATAATTGTGGTGCACAACACAACCATGAATAAGACTCTAATAAACTCAGTGTGTTGGATGTCGAGGATCATTACCAACCTAGTGCTTTGATACCAAGCTTTTCATAACCCAATCCTAGGGCTCAGACATGAAATGTGAATAGGGAAAGGGACCCCAATAAAGCCTCTTAACATATCATTACACATCCTTGGTCGCGGGAGCAATAAAACAATAATACAAGATGGTAGAAAGTGAAGATGGGGCTAAGGGACATCTTTCATATTAGAAAATATCAAAAGAGTCAAAAAGAGTTAAGCTTATAGCATCATTACACAACATATCCAACAACACCTCTAAATGTAGAACTTAGCAGGGGCCAAGACAAGCAACCGGGCTCACCCTCATTGTCAAAATATAAAATAAAGAAAAGAGAGTCTTTATATATAGCATCAAATCAATGATATTATCCTTAAAATTGAGGACCCACCAACTTGCTTTGTAGAGATTATACTAGCCATGGGGAGGATGAGGATGATTATAAGGAGCTCTAATTCCTACAGGGTAACATCATGTAGGTATAGAGTATGCGTTAGTATATTTGAATGTACTAAGTATGTGGGATGCATTACAACAAGTGATAGGCAACAAATCGAAATGCATAATTAGGCAATAAATGAGCATATAGCAATATGGCTTGCATGAGTAATGGTTGAAGTAAAACATGTTTATATAGAACATATTACATATGTAGTAACATACCATTATGTCCAAGGCTTACCACCCCATTGGAGAGGCGATTGAGGTATCAACCCCTCAATAGGTTGATGGTGGCCTCACCCTGCTATCCATGGTGATTGAGGTATCAACCCCTCAATTAGTTGATGTTGGTCTCACCCCACCATCTATGGTGATTGAGGTATCAACCCCTCAATTGGTTGATGGTGGTCTCACCCTGCTATCCATGGTGATTGAGGTATCAACCCCTCAATTGGTTGATGGTGGTCTCACCCTGCCATCCATGGTGATTGAGGTATCAACCCCTCAATTGGTTGATGGTGGTCACACCCCTCCATCCATGGTGATTGTGGTCTATTACTCCCTCAATTAGGTGTGGTCAACTTGCAATACTATAGATACTTTTCATGAAATCAACACATATATACCATCCTTTCATCATCATAAAGTCGTATAAGTTATAAGTCATGCAATGGATCACCAATAGCTCAAGAACCCTAAACCAAACATTTTATCAAACACTTGTTGGGTGTGTAATGCTAGTATAAAATCATGCAATTAAAGAGTGAAATCATACAAGAAATCTTAAGATAAATCAACCCACCAACACTTGGTAATACCACCTTGAAAAATACATTGAAACCTCTCATCAAAACTCATCATAGATCTTAGATCCATGGCTCAAAACATGCATAAATAGTCACACTTTTACAAAACCCCAACATAGTTCATAGTCAAATGCATAATAGAAGAGCCAACTTAAAAACATGTAATTTAGGTAAAAAGAAAGCTTGGGCACCATAGGTTAAAGGACCCAATGGTGAAAACCCACATATCTCAACTTTGGACAATTCCTTGATCAAGATTGAGATGAGAACTTAAAGCTTGAGTGAATTCCTTAAGATCCGTATGAGATTTAGCACTTGAACTTTGAGTGAAATATTTCTCTAAGTTTTTGGAAGAGTATTGGAGAATGTCTTGTATGATATGAAGGTAAAATATGACAGAGTATAGATATTTTTACGCATGGGAAGACTTATGCCCAAGACCCAAAGCCTTGGACTGAGTAACAAAACTAGGCAAAAATAACACAGGGGCATGCCCTGGCCGCGTCGTGCCAGGGGCGGGGGTGCTAACCCTTACTGGAATTTGCATTTTTGGAAAATTAAAATTGTGATTCGGTCGCTCTAAAATTAG